>BLKR01003536.1:57797-141281 GCA_011170035.1 Teleogryllus occipitalis | reverse complement strand
ACGACGACGACGACTGTGACGACGACGACGACGACTGTGACGACGACGACGACTGTGACGACGACGCGACGACGACTGTGACGACGACGACGACGACGACGGTGACGACGACGACGGTGACGACGACGACGGTGACGACGACGACGGTGACGACGACGACGGTGACGACGACGACGGTGACGACGACGACGGTGACGACGACGACGGTGACGACGACGACGGTGACGACGACGACGGTGACGACGACGGTGACGACGACGGTGACGACGACGGTGACGACGACGGTGACGACGGTGACGACGACGGTGACGACGGTGACGACGACGGTGACGACGACGACGACGACGACGGTGACGACGACGACGACGACGACGACGGTGACGACGACGACGACGATGGTGACGACGGTGACGACGATGACGGTGACGCCTAGGCAACAACAGCACTCTGCCACTGACTACACCAGTGACAGCGGAGGCGGTGGCAGCAGCTGCGTGCACGTGTGACCGCGGCCGCCGCCTCCGCCGCCTCGAACTGGCAACGGAGCGCGAGGGGCGGGGGCCCGAGGGGGGCAGGGGTTGGGGACGGAGGCTGCGGCGGAATGTGAGGAGCGTCGCGAAGACGTAGCTCCAGGACCCCTGCCTCTTCCCATCCCTCCCGCCTTCCTCCAAAAGCAAAAGGTCCACGGTTTCACGCTACCGCCTCCTCCGGTCAGATCGGGAGCGAAGATTGCGGACAATTGCTCTCGCATTTCCCCATGTCGCCCGTTGAGCAATGGGAAACATTTTCTATGGGGCGTTTGCTAGTGTGATCTGACATTTCACATGTTGCAGGCAAATGTGATATGAATCCACGATTTTACACGTCACGGTAGGCACAAGATGTAACGTAAAACGGAATTGTCAGTTCTGTGTTGTCCGTTCGTGAAATCATTTGGAATACACGCGGAGCTACACACTCGTCGACCAAGGTCATTGTCTTCCAAATCGCCAGATATGCTTATTTTCATTCGAATTTTTCCTTCATTGAGGAACAGTGCAGATTAAACTTCTCGTATTTCATGTAAATTTTGAATGAATCGACTTTGGAACAAATTTAAAATATTGCTTGTATATCTTGCTGGAGTTCATGGTCTTTGGAATATACACCTGTGTCCCGAATCATTGCTTTGTAACGGTTCGTGCTACAATTTGAGGTACACTAGTTTTAGTCATGTAACGAGAGTCCATTTTCCACAACTCCAGTGCTGGCGAAGGTGTCGTGAAAAAACAAAGAGGAAGTGATTTGGTGATACTGTGCAAAAGGGCCTCGTGTTGTTTTCCCTATTGCCCACATTTTCGGTCAAAATATTAATTTCTTAAACACGAAAATTACAATCCTTCAGTTCATGCCAGCATTATGTTTGTAATTTCTATTTGTCTTTAATAAATTAATATTTTAGGAGTTGAATATATTGGAGCTGTGCAAAATGGACTCTCTTGACATGTGGGTATGTCAGTTTGCTCATCAAAATGTATTTATTCACTTATCTATTTGCCTACATTATTTGTCTTTCGTTTATTTTTCTTCACTTTCGAATAGTCCATCTGTTATTAGAACTCTCTATTCAAAATTATGTTTGTATGTTCACATTTTATATTCCAATTTTCTTTTTCACTTAAATTCTGATTTTATTCATAATAATATCCTATATTTGACTCTAAAACCTTAATTTAGTAAATTAATGTTGTTGTTATTATTATTTGTAGCACTGAAGATGGCCGCAATGCGGCACAAAAAGCTTTCTGATGAAATAATAAACAAATGCGACAAAACAACGCCTCAACTTCATTTGGATTCTTCTGTTTATTTAAATGGTCGTGAAAATTTCTTCAATGACATATTTTTAGATATTTTGAAGTTGAGTCTCAAGTCCGCCAACTCTACAGGTTTGTGCATCCTTGAAACGTGTGCGCCACGCCCCTACTCGCGAGCCTATTACCTAATATGACCCTGCGAACTCTAAGAGATACGGATATGTGTAAATCTGCTTTTGTTTGCACTTTCCCATTGGTCGCGTCGAACAAGTCGTTATGTGTGTTAACTTCAAGTCAATGTATTGAAACAAACTGTCTGATTTTATTTTTAAATTTAATATTTCCTCTGCCCTTCTAATATTAATTCAACGTAACCTGTTCCAAATTTATAAAAGAATATGGGCGCCAGGAAAAGATTACGTTAATTCAATTATTAAAATTACTCTTCAACTGCTATTTCCATTAAATTAATATCCGGCTAAGTGGGTCGATGGGTCTTATAAGAAATAATCGCTATTGACTGCTAATAGCCGATTATTCGATCTGCCATCTGTACAGAATGGCCGAGGAATCTGAAAAGCAAATATACATTTCTAGCTACTCATTTGCTGGAATTGGCTAAATGAAAATCATCTTTTCTATTCACAGAAACTTGTAAGTTTATTTAATTTTCATTAGTAACAATACGAAACTTTCGGTCATGACCTTATATTACAGTACCCGTCTTCGCGCGCTCTATGGACCGATGTCGCCGCTTAGAAACATTTTCAATCTTTCCCGGTGTCGATGGCTCCAGGTCCAAATACCATCTTTTCTTCCGTTCTGGCACAAGTGTACTCAAGTCACTGATCCTCACCGCCTCATAAGATGATAAGACTTAATTAATTTTCCTTTTAAAAGTTCCCAGTTTTTTCTACGCGTATACTTAAAATGTTAAAGTTCAGCTAACTATTATCTGCATCAAATACTCCCAGTCCTGTTGCCCACAAATTCACCTAAGTTCACAATTCTAGCTGCTGCACTCGAAATATTTCCAAGTTCCAATTTCCGCACCTTCCATCAATATTCTACGTCCGACAATCATACGCTCCAAAGAAAATGTTCACAATTCCCAAACTCCCAACATCGATTGTCTACACACGATCCGCACAGCACCACGGCATAAGTCGGAATGAATCCATATTCCCCTCTTTCAGCCCTTGAAAACTCGGTCCATCTTGCTACTGTTTCTTGTCAGAAAATAATCCATGCCTAGCCAATCCCTCAATTACTTACAAATTCAACTAGCCGCTCCCCAGACTGTCATTGCCTTCTCGGCCTATCCCCAAACAGTTTACTTTGTCAACCAGCCGCGCCCCGTGGCTCGAAGCAATGAAGTTTGTTGACCTTGACGACAACTCGTCTACCGTTGCTATGCCGCCATATTTACAAATGTCTATTCTTACAATTCACCCTGTTTACAATAAATGTGACGCAATACAAGGTCCCACGTATTGGTATGTCACAGTATGCAAAACGATACATAAAAGCAATTTACAACTTGATATTTTTATTACTTTCGTCATGTAGAAATATATTTTATAATTATATATCAGCTCCGTAAGACAAGATCTCTCTGTTATTCGATGTAAAACTAAAAATATTGATTTCAAAATTATTTTCAACACTTAGAATATCTATGTCGATATTTTGTGCCAGCTCCCACTCCAGGCGCTATTCATTTTTCAGGATTTTAGAAGTATGCCACCAGGATTTCAGAATTATGTCACGAGAAAAATACTCGTAATTAGTGCATATTGTTTTACCTGACTGGGAAAAGACGAGTGTCTGGGATTAAAACATGGTGAAAACATTATCTGAAAAAGATACAATCGGCTTCGGATATTTTGTTCATAATACGGATGCGGGGATTAACCATGAAAGAAAATATAATGTTTCTTGGAAACTAATTTCTAATAATCGGAGATCAAGTTAATAAAATTAACCTGAGTAACTATTAAAGAAAACATTCCATTCATGAGATACTTGAATCGAAATTTGGAATTTGTGTTACTCCTAGTGTGTCCTCTGCAGCGATTCACCCCTTACTCTCCATCCACCATTCCCTCACACACACACACACACACACACACACACACACACACACACACACACACACACACATACTAATCGAGCTGAGCCACTGCTCGAAAACAGGGAGTTTTGGCGCAGCGAAGCATTACCGCACTCTAAAGCAATATCGAGCTCAATTGCAAGTGAAGTCGAGAAGGAGATTTTGTCCGAACGTTTAGATCCAAATAGAAGAAATTCCGAACTATGACACACGCACACACACACACACACACACACACACATGAAATTCCGAACGCCACATCCTCTCGATGCGCATTTGTTCGAGTAGAGATGTCTAGAAATCACCGATCTGTATATATAAATATATTATTATATTATGAAATATAAGTAATATTAAATATAATATAACAACATATGGTATTAAACAAATATAAATAATTATATATACAGATTAATACCACTAACTTCATATTTCATCATAGAAATATATTATAGAATCCTAGATACAGAGTAGCGCATTCCTTTGCGCTGCCAATTCCGTCATTTCATATCCAGTAGTCAGTTTGAACAGTGTAATACAGTGTTTGTTGGGACCCAACAATTTGTCGGAACTCACACTAATACGTACGAAAATCTTCATGTTTCCAATTGCTATTTTCTAATGTTTCCAATTGCTACTTCTCAATTCCTGAATTCTGCCTGGCGGAGCTAACCGGAGAGAGGATATTAAATGGCGACTCTTGCGCTACTCTCTGAATCCAGGGACTCTAGGAATATGCAAATCACTGCACACACTGCGCCCGAGTTGAGAACAAATTTGATACAGCCTGACCGAGAGATCGATCAGCATGCAATAGAAGTCGTGCTCTAAATGCCGACGGAATAGCGGGCTCCACTATCACTTCGAGTTCGATTATTTCGATTTATTGATTTATAGTAATTCCGGGAGCGTCAACTACTGAGCTCGTTTGTCCCGTAAGTGTTGTGCGTGTTTTTTCATCGAGAGATGGCGATCTTCCCCTCCCGAATGGCGAGATCCAGGGCCGACCTACTGTCCACTAACAGGGTTTCTATTAACCAGGTATCTCCCACCGCACCTGCCGGGACAAGCACTAGGCCTCCGACCGGTCTCCCAGCATATGTGTAGTGCAAATTAGTGTTAGTGTGTGTATAAGGGGTGAGGACAGCACAAGGAAGAGGAAGGAAAGATCGCGCGCGGTCCGGGACCCGTTTGTTAGAGTACTACTCGTGCATTCTCCTGGTGTTGATCGGAGAAACCACGGAAAACTACAGATCAGAGCAGCCGGCCGCGTTCTCCTCCAGACAGAGACAGAACTCGACCTAGCCATCTGGCTAGTGCCGATAATCCTGCCACCGTTGGGATTCGAAACCAAGGACTTCCCGGTCAGAGGCACTGCAGTGACATCAGTTCTTGCACTGAGCCACCTCTCTCGGTGGATTATTTCGAGTTAGCTCATGTGTAGAAGTTCAAAAGTGCGGTCGATTACTGTTCGCTGTGCCGCGGCATGCCGTGCCAAAACTCCCTAATTCATGCTATGGTGCGTATCACACTTAACTGGAGACCAGTCGAGAGCTTAGAGCTTCTCCTGGCGGTACCTCGCAAACAGGAGATACCTGGTTGGTGAAATTCCCCGCAAGCCGACGTAGATCGTCGCCAGATCTCGCCAGCCAGGAGCAGATCTCGCCAGCCAGGAGCAGATCTCGCCAGCCAGGAGCCGAAGATCACCGCCCCCTTCCGCGAAGAAAACGTCCATTTACGGGACTAATTACCTTAGCAGTCGACGTGGCCGGAATCACCAATCAATAGGGGCGGATTTTAATGTAACGTCATTTTTTCTTTTCACTTTAGAACAACGCCGTTTAGTATAGAAATTCATTTTATGTTCTGACAAAAGGAAATGATCCATTTTTATAGGTCATCATTTTGCTTTTTTTGTCGATTTCAACAAATAAGTGGTTTTTTACCTTTTCCCGTCATTTTAAAGCATTTTTCGCTAATTTCATCGATTTTAATGTAATTTTTAATGGTATTTGTTTCAAATAATAGTTACGAGATGAAAATGTTATTCACAGAATGTGATGAAAATGTTATTCACAATATTACAGTCAGTAGCCTGTTCTATTTGTTCACTCAGAAATTATTTTGATAGCCGTTGTGAGTATTTAATTATTGTGGCGTATATCAGGGCGATTGTCGTTTTGGCCGATTTCAGGATAACTAAAGACAGAGATTTCTTGGCAAAGAACAGTCCAAACCAAAGTTCGCAACTTGAGTTCACTCGAACGAATGAATGAAGCCTCGATTACATCAGTAACGTATCCAACAGCTTGAGTTGTTCATCCGAACTGCTTTTGATAAGATTTTTCTTTGGTTTTAGGGCATTTTTAAAGGATTTTTAAGAGCATTTTATTGATCACTGTTGGCAAGGTTTTAGGTCATCAAAATCCGCCCCCTACTAATCAGTCGGGCCACGGTGCCGCTTTTTGACATTTTGCGCGGGGTGCCACCATTCCCGCGTCGTGTCGCCAGGCGGCACGAACGGAACGGACCTGTTTCGGGCCTGCTACCGGGCGATGCCCTCCCCGCTCAACTCCGTCGCCCGACCCGATGCCAGTGCCACAGGCAGCTCCTTCCACTTGGAGGTCTGTTCGCTTGTCTGCTCGGGGTCTTAAAACTCCGTTAAAACTCTGGAGGCTGCTCACATTCGGCATTCGTCAAAAAGCGAGCTACTGCTCGCCCAATCTCGAACACCTGATACGTTCGGCGAATGTTCGTTTCTTTTGATGTGTCTAAAAGACCGACACGCGGTGGGTAGGGCGAGCACCGAACGTTCATTACTCGGCAAATAGCAAGCAACTCATCCACACTACTCGGAATTCGGCGAGCGGTTGCTCGCTGTTCGCCGAATAACGAATGTGTGGAACCGCCTTAAGAGAATGCCCATAAATTACGTAAGACGAATGTCAGGACATCTCCTGCGCCCCCGTTAAAATATCGTAGGTTTCATTACCCCCTCTTGCGTTCTTACGTTTGATATATTTCTTTTAAAAACTTGAAATTGATCGTACTTTATATTAAGGTAATTATTTTTATAATTATTTGAATCACAGTTAGTAACATAAGAGTTATTCTCCATAAGAGGTTGTAATTTAATGCAGATCCTGATATATTATCCTAAATCGTATACGGTATTCGAACGCTCAGAATACTTAGAACATTACGCTACGAACTCGTCAAAAAGAAAATGCAAAGTGCAGTATCAATTCAAATTACGCAATTGTATATCTTCAAATCGGAAACTTGAGACAAAGCCAATTCAGTGATTTTAAATTATGAAAATAAATGAAAGAAATTAACAACTTGAAATATTCCTGCATGTAAGAATATTTGACAAGCTCTACCCACTCTTTCATAAAAACGCAAGATTCGAAAAACTTCCTTTCTCCCGTGAACATTCATTCGTAACGTTTTCACATCCCCTGAACGGATGGCACACAAATCAATGACCGTTACTAAAGAAATGCTCGAGTCATAAAAGGAAGGTTGATCTGTTGAGCTCTGCCCAGAACAACCTTTTTCGTTCATCGTCCCCTTTTAAAAGAATTGCTGACTCCATGGATTTTCTTACGGGTTTTCTCTATAACATGACACGCATAATTATAACTCAAAGAATGGCCCATGTCTTAAAGATAATACCTGCAAACCAATATTTTGAGAAATATCTATAATTACAATGTAATGCTTCCACTTTTCAGTAGCTAACTTTCTAATCTTCGTTGTTGCGAATGGTTACAAAATGTTGAGCGATGTTTTTTTTTTTCCTGTCCATAACATTTTGCCAGTGCGTTTGGCAGGGAGTATTTTCCTCCGCGGTAGAATATCGTTGTCAATCCGTACTTGTAAATTGTTGACTTTTCTAAACATCCTAAGCAGTTGAGTATCCAGGTTCTGGGTTCCCCGGTGCAGAAAAAAACAAATATGGCTCTTATCTGCAATAAACGTGAAATAAAGTTTTAAATCTTTGGCATCAAAATATAATTGTTGCACTGAAGGAAATAAGCATGAACTGCAAATTGTTTTATTCTTTGCCGATATCTATCCTCTAGGGTCCTTAATAAGGGCCCCTCACTTCGAGGGTCGGACTAGTGCAGTAGCTACCCCTGCCTAGCAAAACTCCTCATCCTAACAATAAATAACGGATACGAAATAAGGAGAGCGAATTTGTAATTTATTATCATAAGTTTTGTTTCTCTGTAACAGAAAATAATGATCAATTTCATTTTATATTTTTTGTATTCAATACTCTTGATTATTCCTGTCAATCTCTGGTTTATATTCAGCTATGCATCCCTAATCGACCCTTTGTCATCATTGACACCCCTTCAAAATTTCGACTCCCAGGGAGTTCAAACCGATCCCATTGGAAATCCCTGGCTTAGATGATAAATTCTAGTGACCGGTTGCCCAGATCGTTGCCTTCATGGTTTTCTCTGATCAATTTCAAGCGGTTGCCGAAGCAGTATCCGAAACAAAGGGTCATAGACCGCTCGCGATCTGTCCTTCCTCGTTTAGTTTCAATCCCATGTTTAGAGCCGAGCGATAGTCAAATCGCTGATCTTACTATCGCCTATTCCCATTGACCAACAAAATCTCAGACGCATTGGAGATTCGAAATGCAACGCAAAGTTGTGAGATTCCATTGACGCAATATCTCGGGGTGAGACCTTCCACATTAAAATAAATAATCATTTATTTTCTCAAAGACAATGCAACTTTAGAAACATGTCGCGCGAAAATTAGAAGGTAGAAAGTAGAAATTGCCAAGATGATCCCAAAGCAAGAAATTTCGTTGCATTACTATGTGATATACCAAAATGACGAACCATTGTTGTGTATGAAAATGTCATTTATATGAAATAGGATATAGGGATGTCAAAAGACGATCCCGAGGGCGGTCGCTATGTGACAAGTAAACAACCGGCGTTCAAGGTCATTTTCGCTAGGTAAAGAGGATGTGGAAATGACCGGGCAGAGGCGGAAATAGTATTGTTTTGTTAGACAAAAGAAGGTGATATAGAGTTCTGATGCTTTGGGTTTTAGAAAGAACAGTGACACTCTCTCTAGCAACGCGGTAATGAGCGGGTCGGCTCCTGACATTTTACCAAGTCGAGGAAAGACTGTTGATGGATAACCAAATCCGAAGCAATAACTTGTAGCATAATTAAGTCTATCGTTTCTTATATTAGGATAAAACGTTCTTGTGGGAAAAGACAAAAGAATTCTACAAAGTAATAGTCAGTAGGTGTATAGGCGTCCACCCGTAATGCCAGTAAGGGAAGTAACGAGTAATAATAGTATCGCTGGGAGAATTTGAACTTGATCGCGAAAATTAGGCGGAGGACTCTCTGAAGAAGGAAGATTCTGCTGCGACGACGGAGAAGATACTACGGGGCGCCATCGAATGGAGAAGTGAAGAGCGCGCGAAGATCCGCGAATATATCAAGGTTGATTTATAATAATTACAAGATAGGGAGAGCTGGTCATGACCAAAGATAATTTCATTTTGCACTGACGATGTAACAATTCATGTTTAACTTTTATTAGAATCATATTTCACTTTATAATAAATTCCAATTTGTTACTTTAAAAGAAAGCTGATTATCATTATTATTCGTTACGTGCAATCCATTAGTAGATATTTTGATAAGATTTTCAGATTTCTCGCCACTCCGTATGGAAGGCAGATTGAGTAATTGGTCGCAGAGTAAGTGGCAATAATTATGAACTTCGAACCCAATTAACTGAGCTAGCACGACATAATTTTGGATGAGAAATATTAAAATTACGTAGGAAACATCCGGGTTACAGTCGTACTTATTTCCTGGCGCTCAAATCAATAACTAAATTATTCGGAAAATAATTACGAGTGTCATTCAAACGAAACGAGTCATGAATCCAAGTTAATTAATAATTCGTAAAATTACGAATTTTGCTGGTAGAGAAGGACTTGTTTCAACTACTTGCCACCAAAGTAGTATTTGGTACCGATACTTCTGATTTGGAGTGGATAGCGAGCAAGTTTCAGTTCCCCCTCTGCGTCTTGTGAGGAGATGATGATGATAATAATAATAATAATAATAATAATAATAATAATAATAATAATAATAATAGCAGCAACGAGAATGGTAATGATTATAATGATAATATTAATAATGACTGGAAGAAGAAGAAAGACAACGTGTGGTGTTTCTTCTTTTTCTTTTTCTTTTTTGTAGAATAGCGCCAAAGGATCTCTCCTTGTCATAAGAAGCGACTAACCGGCACAGCTGATCGTTATCACCACCTAAACGAATGTGTCCATCTTTCAAAAGCAAATCCTTTCCCCAAAGTCTTCAGTACCAGAAATAGCCTTCCTAAAGGAATCCTTTCTATCACTGCCCATATCTGAACGCTCCTTACTCCTGTTACCACACTGTTTCAACCCTATGGCCGAATATAAAACAATCAGCCCCATGGGAGACAGAAAAACCAAAATGTGGAGACTTAAAGGCCAATTACATTAACCCCGTTTCAATATGGAGAGACGACTAGAAATTTCCTTCGGACCAAAACCGCTGCCTGGGGAGCGCCAGGACCCAAATGGAACTAGCGTTGCTTGCGGCAGCATGCGAACCGCTGGTGGTGTGATGTTGAACAGGCGGGCACACACCGGAATACCCGAAATTACTACAGCCGAAAGAAGCAGTGCGGAAGATGTTTCTGCTGTGCCTGAACACAGTGTTTCTCAGACGTTACTTGGCATCACTGGAGCAGGCCTGCCACGTCGAAAATGGATCTACGAAAGGAAAGGAAATAGCATGAGGTTACATTACCGCGTTATCCGTTGGAATATAACCCGCTTAAGATAATGACAGGAATTACATATTTTTTTATTCAAAAGTATCCACTTGTATCTCGCCTCACTAAGCAAAATGTCGCTGATCGAAGAGCATTTATACATAAATCTTGTAAATATGTCTTATGTGTTAGAAAATATGAGATTAAAGCTGTAGTTCAAGCACAGTTAGAGCGACAAGGTAACATTGGAGCTGCAATAATACCCATTAAACAAACTCCCAGCACCAGACATCTCTGTCAGAAGCGCTCTCAGACAAATATCATACTCTCAGAGATCAACTGCGTGAAACTCACAAATTACAAAATCAATTTTCAGTAACGGAGGGATAAATCCTAACGCAAAATAAAGGATCCCAAAACAGCACAATTTAAAGAAACTGACAATGCTAGTCAAAATAGCAAACGAACAAGTATTAGCTAATGAGATCCATGATATCACGATCTATGAATAGGCAGACGTGTCTCAGTGCATCAACTGATGTCACTGTAGTTACTCTGACCGGGAGGGCGTAGGCACGAGTCCCCACGGTGGCCAAATTTTCGACACCAGTTAGCTAGGTCGATTTCAGTTGCTGCCTGGAGGAGATTAGAGAATCCGGCTGCTCTGATCGGTAGTTTTCCGTGGTTTCTCCGATCAACCCCAGGCGAATGCCAGAGCAGTACCCTAACAAAACGGGCCGATCAGGCAAATTTTCAGCAAAAGAATGTGATAGGAGAGTCTCTGACATTGTTACTATAAATATAACATTATTGTGAATGTAAGTATGTTGTCAATTTACTCAACTAATTTTCTAATGATTCAAAGATACAAACAAGTACTTTAATAGATACTTTTACGTGTAACTTTCTACGCTTGAAAATGGACGAGCCGGGAAACTGTAATGAGTTTAAAATGTATTTTTGTTGTGAACTTGCAAAGCACAAATAAAACTTTTTAACATGGAAATACCTACCGGAGACACCACGCTGAAATAGTTGTTTCATATATGGACTTCTATGAGCATCATTTATCTAATTTATGAGACATAAGGCCCCACCAATGTCCTATTTGTTTTTCCAAACTGTTGTTCTTGAAGTGTTACGTTCGTCCCTGTCTGTCATTAATAACCAAATTAAAATACCTTTTAATCATTCAATAAAGAGTTTTCATTGATTACGTATGTGTATAAAACAAGCTCCAAAGAATTGACTTCATACATCTAATAGTTGTCGAACGATATCTCAGCAAAATGTAACGTGACATCTTAAAGGACTTTTTCAGTTAACAATTTTTAAATATTTCTGCTCAGAATCTACGAATTTTAAGATTGTATTTTAAGGTAGCATTTTATTTTTATTCTAATTTCTGTCAACATGGTCGCATATTATAGCACCATTTTCTCTACTGATTTCGATACTCGTAAATCGACTTATGAGAAACGGTGGCAATTATGATGGCATACGATACGTATTCAGTCACTGACATACGTAGTGTCCAGAGAGGAAACAACGAAATTTCGAAAATAAGGAAAATAAGTTCGGTCAATTTTAAGCATATTTTGGTTAATAAACTCCTTCGAGATTTCGAATGGCTGAACCGTAATAAGCACTCCAAATTTGATTTGAAAAAGTCTTTCTACGCAAAAATTTGCATTTCAGAAATATATAAACACTCCAGAGACTTGTAGACTATTTTTTATTATTTACAAAAGAATCACGACGCATCTCAGTGTCGGGTAAGCCATTTGACATACTCCTTTTTGTCTTGTGGCTTGTGCTTCACCTCTCCTAGTGTAGCTCCGCTCCTTTGGCATATATCCTGTATATAGGCGTCCCATGTTCCCCTGACCTTCTAGGTGGTCTCTTTCCCTCGGGCCTGGCTTCGATAATTTGTTTCGGCTTTCTATCCTCTGCCATACTAGCAACATGTCCGTACCACTTCAGAGGCTTGTTACACAATTCAATTGCTTTTATCTCTATTCTAATTTTTATTTCTAAACAAATTTATTCATTTATTTTGTAAGTAATAAACAATTGACATGTTTCTGGAGTGTTTATGTTTCTGAAATGCAAATTTGACAAAGAAAGTATTTTTTCAAACCATCTATTGAGGGCTTATTGTCGCTTTACCATCGAAGTATCGACGGAGTTTATTAGACAAAAAATGCTTAAAATTGACTTAAAAGCTTATTTTCAAAGTTTCGTTATTTCCTCCCTGAACACCTAGTACATTCATGATCTATATTAACTTGATAACTTTTTTTCCACAGGTGAGGCCCTACCAACTCGGATGGAGCATTTGCACAGCGCAGTTCTCATCTTCTCATCATAACATCACCGGTAATTGCACTAATTAGAATACGACGAGTTCTGAACTAACTTATTCCGCTTGTTCTCTGCTTGAATCTCACGCAGAATCCAAAAATAATCTCGCTTAAATTCACGGCAGGGAAGGGTTTACGAAACCTCTGGGGGCGGCTTCCTGACAAGCTCCACGTTTGCTTGGACCGACCCTACTGGTAAACGTTACCCAGCATTCAAAATACATTTGCTGCGTTAGGGACACAGGGAAAGTTTGCGAGCTACTACCGTGTGCCTTGGGGCCTTCGGTCACAGGTACAGAGTATCAACTGTGCAGGACCCCAGGGGTTCACGAACATGCGAGCGAGAGGGGGTGGGGCCAACACAACAGAATCGCTGCTGCGTTTTGTCAGCCCCCGCCGCCCCACACCCCCACCGCTGAGCATTTCCCCCACCGTCACCTCCTGCCATCGCCTCGTCCACGCTATCCCTTCCTCCCCCGTCACGCTCCTTTCTCGGCCCCCTCTGCCTCGCCCGAGCCATAGACTATAATTCTTTACTGTATGCCCGAGAGCACCCACTCTCACCTGTCCATCCTTCGCCTTGCCAACGCCCCGCCCACGCGTCGCTCACGTCCGTGCCATTCCGAAGCCTCCGTTGCACCCGTCCCATGCCCCCTCCTTATCCTTCCTCTTTCCCTGTTCTCGTTATCCACGCGGTCACCCATTCTCCCGCGCTGTCCCCGACACCCGCGCCGTCCCCGACACCCGCGCTGTCCCCGACACCCGCGCTGTCCCCGACACCCGCGCTGTCCCCGACACCCGCGCTGTCCCCGACACCCGCGCTGTCCCCGACACCCGCGCTGTCCCTGACACCCGCGCTGTCCCCGACACCTGCGCTGTCCCCGACACCCGCGCTGTCCCCGACACCCGCGCTGTCCCCGACACCCGCGCTGTCCCCGACACCCGCGCTGTCCCCGACACCCGCGCTCCCCGACACCCGCGCCGTCCCCGACACCCGCGCCGTCCCCGACACCCGCGCCGTCCCCGACACTCGCGCCGTCCCCGACACCCGCGCTGTCCCCGACACCCGCGCTGTCCCCGACACCCTCGCCGCCCGCAACGCCCACGCCGCTCCCGTCGCTTACACCGCCCTCACCGCACTCGCTCCGCCTCCGCGTGTCCGCACTGCGCTCCAGACAAAGGAGCTCTCGACCGCTTTTGGTGTTTGCTTTCGCGATTTCGCGCAAATAAGCGGAGCGCAGGCGAATCCGCGGCCTCGGCCGCACAGCGCCGCACCGCACCGCACCGCCCAGCACCGCCCGAGTGATTGGCGCCGGAGGTAAATATTTTCTCCCCTTTGTTTTGGGCCTCCGCTTCCTGCCGAATGTGAATATATTTTGTTTTCTGTAGGCGCTGCGCTGT
The DNA here is from genome assembly GCA_011170035.1 of Teleogryllus occipitalis. NCBI lineage: Eukaryota > Metazoa > Arthropoda > Insecta > Orthoptera > Gryllidae > Teleogryllus > Teleogryllus occipitalis. The sequence continues at coordinate 126,789 of BLKR01003536.1, read as the reverse complement.
CTCGCCGGCAGCTTCCTTTGTTTGTTGCTGTTATATTCGGGGAATCGGCCGGGCGAAGTAATGTTACGGAAACCGCTAACAACCGGCGGACGCAGCGGCGACGATCCATAAAGTCTACGGATCAACGAGATGGTGGCGACGGCGGCGGCGGTGGTGGCAGAAGGCTGGGCGCGTTAACATTCTGCTGCCGACGATTACGAAACTGTTAGGCTAAGCGGTCGTAATTCCTCCGGAGAAAGGTCGCGACGAGGAATGTGCTGGACGAGCTCGACGAACGAACCTTTCTCTGTAACTGGTACAACTAAAAATAAGCTACAATGTCTCAAAGATGTTCTTGCTTCCAATTCAGTTCAATTGAAATGTGCGTTATGTTTCGTACCGAGACTCAGGTCATGAGGCCTTCTCTTCCGTCTGATCAGGTAAATTTCGTTACGCTCCTTTCATTATCTAGTAGAGGAAGAAGGTATCACTTGGACGACGAAGCAGGCGATTCGAATTTAGCTCGGAGGTTTCTTTTAGGCTTGAGCAGCTTTTACATGCAGTAAATCTGCAAAATGAAGAAAGGCGCAGGAAGGATTTTTTCACCCTTAAAAATCCACGGATGCGATCGGGTTTGAATTCGAGAACTGTATCAACAATTATTCGATACGCTAAGTGTTATTTTTGAAAAAGTTACTATATGCGTAATATAGTTCCGCAGAATGTGACGTTGTAGACTAGGATAATCTTGAAAATTAGACTCAATAATTACTAAATGATGTATTCAAATTGAAACATTACAATAAGATTTTTAATACTAAGGAAACAATTATCTATCGTTTATAATACACTGGCATCTCGTAAACATACGTCGGCATCTCGTAAACAAACTGTCTTCTTTCTCCTCCCTCCCCCTCCTTCCCCTCCTCACCTTCTCCTCCTCCTCCTCACCTTCTCCTTCTCCTCTTCCTCTTCCTCCTCCTTCTTCTTCTTCTTCTTCCAGAGTTTTATCTTCAGGACAACTCGATATCCGCCTCTAGTAAAAATATGCATGCAACAATATAATCTAAAAGCTTATGTGTGCATATCTCATTATACCGTTATTGGCTTAACAATGTAAATAACATGACAAGTTTTGTATACAAATTTAAGAGAAGGAGAAAACTGCCGAAAATTAAAACCATTTACTCTCTACTACTGAGTAATATATACACCTACTACATTTTATCTTACCTGATTAACAAATTAAACTCTAATTCTGGTGTTCCAAACGTTTTGGCCACTGCTAAAACAAACCTCTACAACTCTAAAGGAAGATCTTGACGATCAGTTGCTCAACAAAAGACCGAGATTCGTCGAGACACTTTTTTTTCTTCCGATTGACCGTTCGGGGGTCGTACGGACGCACTGACGCAGATCACTCGATTATTAGATGCGGACATAATACAGTGGTCTTTCTATAATTTGTAATCTTAGCATGCTTTCTGTCTTTATTTCGTTGTAATTGATTGATTTCTAGAGATTCCGGTGGCGTCAATTATTAAGATCATTATTCTCTCATGTTTTTGCTTGGGAGGTGTCGGGGATTGTCCCGCTAGAAGGCGACATCTAGAGCCAACCCACCGTCGCCTAGCGGGTTTTTCCCCAACCAGATATCTCCCACCAGCGGGGAACTCCCCTAGCTGGGACAAGCTCTGAACTGAGCTCCCGACCGGTCCCTCGGCATGTGTGGCAATGTAGTTCATGTTAGTGTGTGTGAAAGGGGTAGGATACGACAGTCCATGGGAAGAAAAGATTGCGCGCAGTCCGTGGCCTGTTTGGTAGGGTACAGCTCCGAAATTCGCCTGATATTTATCGAAGAACCACGGAAAACTACGATCGCAGCAGCCGGCCGCTAGAATTCTCCTCCAGACAGCGACAGAATTCGACCTGGCTATCTAGCTAGAGCCGATAATTCTGCCACTGTCGGGACTCGAACCCCAGGACCTCCCGGTCAGAGGCACTCATGCTTTCAGTCACCTCTGCCGGTCATTGTAATTGAACTTGAAATGAAACTGATGAGCAGAAAAAACATGACACCCAAACAGATTACTCTACAGAGTTACTCATTCGTGTTTATAGAAATAATTGTTCTTAATCTTTACGTGTTTTACTTCAGTAAAAATGAATTGTAGTGTTATGGTATATTCATCGCATAATGACGTAAAAACAACTTTTGGTTCTCTACCAAACTGTCATCGTCAAATATATACAGTTCAGTAAACGTGCTCTCGTCTGTTTCATTTCAAGTTCAGGTTTCTGCAGAGTCCAGTGCACTACCCCTTATATACGCAGGTGGTAGCACTAACAATGGAGGGTATATAAAGCGTGTGGAAGCGGAAAACAATACAGTAGTTGTCGCGATGCAGAATCGGAGCTATTCATCGAACGTCCAAAAGGGTATGATCATTGACTTGCGAACCAAGGAGGGAAGCATTTCCGAAACGGCTACGTTGTAAATTGTTCCCGGGCCACCGTGGTTGAAGTATACCGTGCATCCAAAAATGACAATATCCAAAACCGGCGCCGAGGCAACTTTGGCACAGCATGGGCCATAGATGACATGGGAGAAAGACGGGTGCGGCGATGACGTATATGATGGGAGGATGTACAGGCAACTGTAGAGCAACTGTCCGCCCAGATGAACCAAGGGACTACCAGTAGGGTCTCCCAAACAGCCGTTCAGCGAACGTTACTGTGTACTACGGGCTTCCACAGCAGGCGCATGTTTCGTGCACCCATGCTGACTGCTGTTCATCGGTGACGAAGGCTGGAATTTGCACGGCATTACCGCAACTTGACGTCCACTGAGTGGCGGCAGGTGACCTCAGATGAATCACCTTTTCTGCTCCATCTGGCAGATGATCGTTGGCATATATGGCATGAAACTTGAACGAAAACACCCTGCAACAATCCCCGGACCGGTCCAAGCCGTAGGAGAGAGCATGTTGGTGTGGGGAATGTTTTCGTGGAGTTCCTTGGGTGATCCCGCTCGTCATTCTGGAAGGCACAATGGATCAACAGAAGTATGCAGCCATCCTTGGGGACCATGTTCACCCCTATATGCAAATCGTTTTTCCTCAGTAAGACGCATCTACCAGCAGTACATCTACCAGCATCGTGTTATACAGCTCGCAGTGTACGTGTTTGGTTAGAGGAGCACAAGGATGAGTTTACAGTACTCCCCTGGCCACCAAACGCCCCCGATTTAAATCCAATCAAAAATGTGTGTGAACATCTCGATCGGGCTGTTCGTGCCATGGATCCGCAACCGAGGAACCTAGCGCAGCTGGCCACGGCATTGGAGTCTGCGTGGCTCCACATCCCAGGCGGTACCATCCAGAAAATAATTGACTCTTTTCCTACACGTCTCGCAGCGCTCAGCGCTGAAAAAGGGGATTATTCAGGATTTTAACGGGTGGTCACAATTATGTGAATGGACTGTGAAATATTTTAATTGTGTCAGAATGTATGCTAAAACTTCAAATCCCATTTTCCTTGAAAATTCAAGAAAGTACAATTTACCATGACTCCGTGTTGAAATGAAAACTTTCTCTAAAGTTGATGCTTAATTCTCTTGGGCGATATTAAATGTGTCCACTTCTTAGTGAAGGGTCGTTTAATACTCGTCAAAAACCTCGCCATTCGGCGAGTTTTCAGAGACTTTTTATATTAAATTTCCACGAAAAGCGCAACTCTCTTGTTAAGAGAGATACAGCAGTCTTCTCTCTTACTTATAATGTTACTCGTAAATTACAAAAATATTTTACTTTTACTTACTTTACTTTTACTTATTATTAGCAACATGTATAAAAACAAAAACAAACAACAGAATCATAGTAAGTAGTTCCCCAAAATGTTGTTGTAAACGTTGATTTCTTTAACGATATCAATACTTTTCTTATTATAATCTTTAGAATCAAGTAGGTCATCACCGCTGCCCTTACTTGTAATTTTTCTGGTGCTTTTGAATAGAGGACAGTGAATTAAAATGAACTGAATATTTTAAAGGAATTTGCAGTGGAAATATTTAGGAGGGTTTTTTGAGTCAATACATTTCCGATTTTCTTTTTGCTTTTATGTTTGTGTATAAATCCTTTGAAATTATCTGTGAGAATAGAATTCTTCCGTTGTAGAATAAAATTATCAGTGTTAATTAATCACGAGTATATTATCAGAAAATTAGGTACTAGATACTTTATTCTTAGATCCGTATAAGTAAAAACAACTTTATCTCAAAACAAGGAAATTAGTTCCGTACAATCTGACTGATATTTACTATTTGCGATGCTGAGAGGTATTATCATATTAGTGGACAGAGAGGTAGAGAATTCTATCCAGACGTTCACTATTAGATTGAAAAAATTGCAAATCATAAAAGTAGTGTTTATTATTCAATAGTAATCGATTAATGTCTGTTTTCAGCAATATTTAATAGTAGAAACAATTTTAAAATTCCGCATTATAACCAAAAGAATCGGTGTTCGTTTACTGGACCAGACTAATCAAAATAACTGCATGTACTCATGTACTCTACACTAATTTGTATTCGAGACTCACTGTCAAAATATGACAAAGGAAAATTAATCTTCCGTGGAATTGGTAGTAAAATTAAAACAAAGTAAAATTAAAACTTGGAGATGCAATTATTTCTCTCCAAAGATTAAACTTGCTATCTCATGAAGCTGTTCCTTCAATGTGGACAATTGGACATGTTCGATGCGCTTTGGGTCTTGGGAAGATACAGCTAGGATAAAAGCAAAATTGGTCGGCTATCTAATAGTTGGCGTTAAAAAGTCGTCAAATGCACTAGATAAATTAAACTCATGTGCATTTCCTAGTTCATATATATTTCTTAGGGAAAATACACGCATGTAAGTTACATTGTTTTGGAATCTGGTCACAAGCACACAGAAGGAAGGGGGAAGGATACTGGGGGAAGTAGCCCCAGACCCCGCCTTAATTGGGACACTGAATAAGTTCTTTTCATTCAAAACAAACAATGTATTTACTTCTACAACGAATTAATCTCTTTATGTGTTCATGTTTAAGAAGATTCAATTCTGTTTATGTTTTGAGGGTATGGAATGTTTGTTTTAAATAAGGAACCCCCATGGATCCATTTCCCCGGGCCTCGTTTTTTGGTGCCTTTGATGGTATTTCATTTTTTATTTCTATTTCGGATAAATATTTGTAATGAATTGGTCACTTTATTACGTATTTACAATCATTATTATATAATTACAAAATCTTTATTCTTGTTATATAACTGATTATTATGTCGTAATCCTACTATGAGTTTTGAAAAATACATTTTAACCTACCAACGGAATCGTAAAAAAATGAAGATTTTAAGCCAAAACCTTCATTTTATAATTAATTTGTTAATACTCCCTAAGGATGTACAAAATGTATGTGTTCTAAATACTGAATGATCGCAATTGATACGTGCGTAGTTGGATGGAATAGTTTCGCTTTAATACACAAAATATTCACGAACAAACAAAAAGAGCGCGAATTATAAATCTGAAGATGGTTCTTGTGCAACTCTGATTGCAGACCTGAAGAAAATGATAGGTAATCTAGCCTCCGAAACGGTCGTCTTTCAGTCCACTTTCGATCGTTACGTCTTGCTTGTGGAGAATCCTGGTGAACTTTCTGCTCTACTTCGGCAGACCATTGATTTGTAGCTTCAAAGAGTCTTTTTTAGGTAGATACTTCCGTACTTCGTATGTAATTCTTCATCTTTGGTTGCCATTTTCATATGTCAAATGACAGGCATAAATGTGACATATTCTCTTTTAGTCATTCGTGCTGCACGTTCGGTAACATGAGGAGACCCTATATTGTCGTCGTCTTTCTTGGAACTTTCTTTCTTCCTACTTGTTGATCGCATTGTCATTATAATCTACAGAAACAAATGACATATTTTTTTTCAAAACCTACGTGTGCATTAACGTACGTGTGCCTTTCCCTTGACACACACACACATACACATATGTACACACACATAAACATATATACACACGTACACCTATACACACACACACACTTACAAACAGGGATCTTAGAGCCTATCAGCTAAGTTCATCCGTCACGACATATCTTTATAAGTGTACTGTCCTATTTCCGAGGAAATAATTTTAAAAAATTGGACATGTTTGTAGAACATTTTGAAAATGTTTAAATGGACTCGTATAAACTACCCCTCAAAATAAAAAAAATAAAAAATGCAGGGCCACGAGTTCGGCCAGATCTATCGGAAATAATACATTTTTGCGGAAATCCTATGTCCGATTTGGGGGCTAGCATTATTCACAGACGGATCAATGAAAGGAGGTCAGACACATGCACATTTTTACCAAAAAGCACACTTATTCAGTACCAATCCCCCCCCCCAAAAAAACTCAGTACGCGAATATGAGACCTCGTTTGTAGTTTGGAAATAAGTTGAAAAATACTTGAAATTAAGGCAAACTTTTATGATAAATTAAAAAAATATTTATTATACTAATAATAACAATACTCAAATATCAAAATACTTGTCTACTTGAACAAGAACAAAAATTAAACTAAAATAACTTAGTTTGATGAATAAAAAAATGCGCTCCTAAAATGAGATCCTATTATAAAATTGATTGAGATGGACTTGAAAATTATTTAGTTCCAAATAATACATTCATGTTTACAGTAATATTACTAAATGGTTTTTACAAATACATTTCATTTCACTTCAATAAAATAAAGTTAAAATCATAGTTGAATTTTGCTTAGTGCACTATGTGCAAACAAATAAAATCATTCGCTCCATAACTTCATGTGCTCACCTGAAGCATTTCTCCCTCCGCATACCAAGTTCTAAATGTAACGCCGAATACCAAGAGGGGTACTCGTGTACCCTACACGAATGTTATGGAACTTGCCTTGAAATAGGAAATAACTAACTCATACATGAACATATGTATTTTGTCCAATCAATATGTAACAAAAACAAATTTAATAGAAATAGAATGAATTAACTTAAGTACTATGTTTCTGTTTTAGAATACCAAAACACTTCATCAAAATACCACTTCTAAGATCATTCCTGTTTTAGGCAGTTAATGCAACTGTTACTGTTTTAGTGTCGGAATGTTTATTACACGTATACGTGACGAACACTTACACCATCTTTTCCTACTCGTTCTGTCTCTTGTTTCTCGTGCATAGCGCGCATCTTCCAACTTGGGCTGAAAAAAAAAACAATTCAGAAAGTTCAGAGCCCGCTGCTTCCTCTGCAAGCAAGTACTTCATTGCAGGCAGAAATAAAAGAAGTCATCTCCGTCAACTTTTTTTTTAATATGACTTCTTTTATTTCTTCATGTAATTACTCAACGCATCAGAATTCCCACGTTTCATTGCAGTCCATATTGTGTTTTCAGTCAATCCTTAGATTTTTTCAGTCTCTCCTCAATATAAGATTTGATAAGTTCTTGTTCCAGGCCTAATATAAATTTTCTTCTTTTAAATTTTATCTGTTCTTAGTTGCCTCGACATTGTGCTTTGGAATGCAAAAACTCATGAGCTAGGAACATCGACTCTCTAGTACAGATATAGACTGATTGAAATGCGTAACTGGAAACTTGAAGGCGTTTCAATAATGCCACTTTAATGTGAATCAAAAGATTGGCGTGCCAATCCAAGAAGTATAATGTTCTAAATAATACATACGGAATAAAGATTTGTGATACGGAATACCAATTGGGGTTTAAATGCACCACAGGGCTTATTTTTAGTTAGCACACGTAAAACATTTTAAAACTATTACAATCTTTAATACGTTGTCACTTAAAGTATTTCGGGCACTGTAATGAAATTTCAATATCATAATAAGCGAAATATATGTAACAAGACAAAAGTGAGATTTGGGCACACATGTAACTCACGTGGTAGACGAGGGGTTCACCATGTTCTCTAGGTCCAACTCCCAGGTCCCGTGGGGGTTCTCATATTGGGGGCCAGCATATAATAGAATCCCAAGGAAATATTTCAGGTCATGTTCGTAGTAAACTCTATTGTAAATAGCCATGTGTATACTTAATCATATCGGCTATCATATAATCACAATAAAAAAATATGCATCTCTTACCTTAACTTTAAAAAATCCGACAGAAAAACGAGCTGCAAAAAACTCAAAGGGAAAGATTGTCACAAAACCTTGCACAAACGTCACCCTGCAAAAACTAAGTTTGATCTATTAGTTTACCCTCGTAACTACGAGGGTATCTGCTATTCTCCATCGCATATTGGGCCGTACAACCAGGGACCATACATTAGAAACGGTCTCATATTTGGGAACCTGACCCAGTGTACAGGCCAAACATGTTTAAGAGGCAATGCTTCAATCGGTTCCTAGGAGAAACCTCATGGATTCATGGATGGTAGGATGATAGTCTTTGTGTTATAGAGGGATAGTAGCCGATATATTGCAAAATCATAGTACCGTTTGACGGTACCATTTTCTATACTTCGCATGTACTAGCATATGCGAAAACAAAACCTGAGGTTTGCGCGCCCTTCGGCTCCTTTTTAAATTGGGGATGTAGATGTTTACAAAATATCGTTTTTTAAGAACAATCGATCTTTTAAACATGGATATATTAAAGAGGATGTTTTTTATTTCGATGTTTTGTGATCGATGTTTTACGTTTTCGATGTTTTGGTGTGTGTGTGTGTGTGTGTGTGTGTGTGTGTGTGTGTGTGTGTGTGTGTGTGTGTGTGTGTGTGTGTGTGTCATTGTCAGGATACGTGCACGAACCAAACCAATGCTGTTGGTATAATCTTCATCGAGCATCCATTATTCTTATTTCTTTTAATTTTGTTTTCTGTTAAATCATTATAAATTAATAAACACGGGCGCTCTGAAATTAAATTTTGTTGCGCTCGAAAGTGATGTTAGAGGTTATTAAATCACTTTTAGAACATCAATGTTTTTTATTCGATGGTTATCCACATCTATGGTTTCATGACGGAGCTTTAGCAGGGCTTATCGCACGGCGATCGACTACCTTGATCTGCGTAAGCGCAGATGCACAAAAGTTATGCGAACTTCGATCTGCGCATGCACAGAAGATCGATAGTGCTGTCGATTAGTGAACCTTTGGCCGCGCAAAAACTCCCTATTTTCAACATCGATGTTTAGTAACATCGATGTTTTGTTATCGACGTCGAATCACCATTTCAAACCACTGTGCGCCGCCCGCGGAGGGCCGACTGAGGCCCGCGAGTCGGGCGGGTGGCTCGGCGCGGGCGACCTCCGCTGCGCCACACATGTGCTGCAGTGCGGCCGATGGAATGCGCCCGCGGCGCCCCTCCCTCCTCCACCGCCCCTTCGTTCCCCCTCTCCACGTCGTCCCTCCCCCTCGACTGCCTTCCTCCCGCGCGGCAGCTACCGCGGCGGCGGAGGAGCGCGAGGAAACGGCGCGGGACGGAGAGACGGCGCGGGGTGGGTGTGGCGGCGGTGGCGTGTGCGGTGCGTGTGCTGTGGTGGTGGCGATGGCGATGGCGATGGCGATGGCGATGGCGATGGCGTGTGCTGTGGCGATGACGGTGACGGTGGTGGGAGCGGGTGACGGTGGCAATGGCGGTCGGTGGCCGGGGTTGCGCGGGGTGGGTGGCGGTGGCGGTGGCGGTGACTGTGGCGACGGCGATGGCGATGGCGGGGGTGATGATGGCGATGGCGGTGGTGATGATGGCGATGGCGGTGGTGATGATGGCGATGGCGGTAGTGATGATGGCGATGGCGGTGGTGATGATGGCGATGGCGGTGGTGATGATGGCGATGGCGGTGGTGATGATGGCGATGGCGGTGGTGATGATGGCGATGGCGGTGGTGATGATGGCGATGGCGGTGGTGATGATGGCGATGGCGATGGCGATGACGATGACGATGACGATGACGATGGCGATAACGATGGCGATGACGATGGCGATGGCGGGTGTGGTGGTGGTACCGGTGCCGTCACCGCGGGTAGTCGAGGGCGGTGGCAATGGCAGTATAGTGAGGGATGTGGTGGTGGTTGCGGGGACGTGACAAGGTGGAAGCTATAGATGGCGGTAGTGATGAGGATAAAGCATTGAAGTTACCCGGTGAATATAGTGAGTGGAGGGAGGATAGTGCGTTGAGAGTAAGTCGTTGAGGGTAGGTCGGTAAGAAGACTGCGTTGATGATATTGTGTTGAATATAGTGCGCTGAGGGTAGCGTGTTGAGGGATAGTGCGTTGAGGGATAGTGCTTTGAGGGATACTGCTTTGAGGATATTGTGTGGAGGGTAGTGCGTTGAGAATACGGCGTGGAGGGTAGTGGGTTGAAAATTCGGCGTGGAGGATAGTGGGTTGAAAATAGTGCGTCGAGAGAACTGCGTGAGGCAAGTATGGTGACAGTAGTGTGATAACATTGGTGCCGGTAGCAAGTATTCGCAAGTGGTGGTCTTATTATACAGAATGAGAGGACACTGGTCTCCTTTTACACCTTACTTATGGATTAAACATTAATCCGTTCACCAATACTTAGGCGACTCCACACATTCGGGATTCGCCTAGTAGCGAACCGAACTCTAAAAGTCGTAATGCTTGGAGAATGTTCGTTTACTTTAATGTGTCCAAAAGACCAACACGCGGCGGGTAGAGTACATCGAATATTTGACGCTCTGGAAAATGGATCAAGTCACCCATCCACACTACTCAGAATTCGTAGAACGGCCGCTCGCTGCTCGGCGTATTCCGAATGTGTGAAGTCGCCTCTACGTTAATTGCAAAAGCAAACAAATTTCATTGTTTGTGCTAAGTTTATATATTGTCTGAACGAAGAGAATTGTTTCCTTCTCCAGTGTGCTGTACGTAAGATGGTGGGATGATGGCGGGTCAATGATTTTATGAAATGCATTGTGCATTTGAGATTTGCTATTTTCGACAAGAAAGCTCTTTACATAATGTTGTATCTTACAGTGTAGTTTCTGAACGATGTCAGCATTCTTTTTTTTTCCTTCATTTGACCTTTTTTTAATTAACGTACCCGTCTTTGCTTAACGCTGTGTCTAAATCCTTTTCTCCTGTGACGCCTCTTAACCATCATATTCCTATTTGAATTACTTTAAGTTCTTTTGCAGTAAATAACTAAATTCGTACTAATTTTGTGTAATGATATATTATTATAATTTTTAATTTTTTTCGCGATTTTCTTATTTCTCAATTTCGTTCTGTATTTATTTCTTCAACTCTGATCTATTAAAACCTTTTAAGTTTGAACACTTAGAACAGAGTTTTCATTTTCACGGTTTTGCTGCCAACAGAGATTTCGGTTACTGTCCGTTCGATATACGATTGCAGGGTATAAAATTGCTCCCACGTGATCAACAAAGAATAAATTTTTTCCGTTTTCCTCCTCAAGTAGCTCTGTAGAGGCAGCCCTGGCATGGCGATCAATTATTGGTCAAGGGGAATTCATACGCGGCAGCTCATTGACTTTTGCGACAAAATAGGGGCCGTATCTAAAATAAACTTACACTAACTTGAAGAAGCCGGGTCGCCTTGGGTCACTTAGGGCATCAATTTATGTCCCTGTAGTGCCACTGACCGAGAGATCCTACGTTTCGAGTGCCGACAATGGCAGGATTTTCGACACTATTAGCTGGGTAACTAAAGAGCTAGGTCGAATTCAGTCGCTGTCTGGAGGAGAATTCTAGCTGCCGGCTGCTCTGATCGGTAGTTTTCCGTGATTTCTGCGATCAACACCAGGAGACTGCCGGAGCAGTACCCTAACAAATGTGTGCGATCTTTCCTTCCTAATCCTTGTCCTATCCTACCCCTGACACATACTTACACTTAATCCACTACGTACAACACATACCAGGAGACCACTTGGGAGTTTAGAGCTTGTCCCAGCTGGGGCAATGCACCGCTGGTGGGAGATACGAGGTAGGGGTATAAAATTGCTCCCCGCAAGCCTACAGCTAGATCGGTGCCAACTCTCGCTCACCAGCGAGGGAAGTTCATCGCCACCTCCCGCAATAAAAATGCACTACACTTACGGAACTAATTATCTAGAGAAGTTGATGAGCCCGGAATCACTAATCAATCTGTGAAGAAGCCGGCACGATCCACAGTCTTACATGCATTACAGCTAGAACGTGTTTATCTTTTTGGGGGATCCTTCATCTTTCAGTAGTATCGCTGATTTGATTTTATAACACTCATGCTGATACTCTTTCATATTTATTGACTATACAATTTTATACCTGTCACTTGCACATTGCCACTACAAAAATCGTACACAAAACGTCACGTTCCACTTCACCATACACCATGACACCAACTTTACTCAGAGCGAATTTCAACTTGCTCCAACCAATACAATTTGCTGCAATGATAGGCATCATCCGGTGTTAAATTGTTTCTATTCGACTTCTCAACCGATTGCACATCTCTCGATAAATTATTCATTTCTTCAACTTCTTTGAGACAAAGCAACCACGTAACTTTTTTTAGAGCAGCTACTTGAAATGTAATATGTTGGCCTTACAAAGATTTTTTTATCGTCCAATGATAGCGACCATAAATGAAAAAGTCAAAATTGTCAAGGACGCACTTTCCACTTCTATGTCTTCTAGGAAGTGTTTCTAATTTGACACTCCACCTGGATTTAATACTTCTGACCCGGAGTTCAACGGTAAAGGTATTTGTTATAATTACAACAAACGTTCGTAAAAAATGAACTCTGAATTTTTCTGCTTAGAAAGAAAGTTGTGTGATTCTAAAATTGTCTCAAATTGCTACTGAACTAATGTATATAAAATGAAATATCTCTCTCTTTCCCTCTTTATTAATAAAAATAAGTATAATACAAATACTGATATCCCCTTTTGATTTATACTTTTATTTCAATTTTGGCTTGCTCAGTTTCTGAATATTTTGTACTCAACAATACTCTATATTACTTACAAATCTCAGAGCTGCTGTAGTTACTAACTTTGGTTCGTGAGTCTGAAAATAACCGCTCTTATGAGAATACGGCTGGTAAAATTTCTAATAATTGGGGCGGGGAAACTAGTATTGGTAGCTACTCTTATGACATATTGAAACACATTCAAAATAATAACACGTAATTCATAAATGTTACAGTATCGTAACAATGTCTACTGTAATTCACTTTTTAGTTGATTTCTGCTGTCAATTTTTAAAATCAAATATTTAGCCACACATTTATAAAAAATCTTTTGTGAATAAAGGTATGAAATTTTTCAGAAAATATGAAACTGTTTGTTTGTTTTAGTATTTTCGCGAAATATTTTATCGAGAGTCCTGGGTATCTACTGAAACCAGCCACACCTCTCACTCACGCTTCTTAAGTTATCTCACAATTTCTGCGCGCAAACGAAATTAATAAAATAGATTGTGAACGTTGTCTCTAGAACCTTTTCTGTTAAGATATCAGATGGTTAAATGTGTTGAAGTGATACTTTAAAAAAAGGTTGGACGTAATAGACTTGTAATTTAAGACTTACTGGAAGTTACCAGATTTGGACTTTCTATATTTGTAATTAACACTACATGTGAATAAATTTATTAAAATACTCGTAATATCCATTGAAAGAAACACAAAGTATTGACTGTTCTTGACAAATCATGGACACTGCCCTACCTACCCCTTCCTTACCCTTAAACTTATTAGAAATGATTGAAATCGCATGCTCGTATGCAAATTAACTCTTTTGATCTTTACCTTTCTTCTTCTTCTTCTTTTATTATTACTAAGTCTACTACTTCTTTTTCTTCTAGCTTTTGGAGTTTTTATCATTCACACACAGGTCCGGATCCGTTCTATTGTAAAATTCAGAATATTTTTACCCTTGCCATTTTCAATTCATTCTTTAAGCAATTGATTTAATAATGATCTTAACATCTTATACAATTTTGGCTTTGTACATTTAATACGAAATTTTTCCGTAATTTCTTAAATACATATTACTTTCCGGTTGGCGTTCCATTCAGCATGCTTGGCCGCTGTTGTCCAGTATATTTGAATACATATCTTCGGTTGCCACCCCAGCGATTCTTTTTCTTATACACCAATTAATATTCCGTTTCTATCACCTCCATAGTTCATAAATTAAACTCAATTTAGAGTACACGAATTGCTCGTTTCTATGTTCAACAATATTTACGATATACCACCGTTTCTACGCACATCTCTTTTACTGTCAACGAACTTCCTTTCCTCATCTTTACTCGCCCCACGGCTCACAATCATCTGCCAGTCTTTCTGTCCCCAATAATACTTTTTTCTCTGATCGTTTTTTGTTACCATTGTTTCTATAGCACTTCCTTGCTATGCTGTCACGCTTTGCTATTGCATAACACTAATTCCCTTTGTTATATTGTTATAATGTTCCATTATTAAAAATAATGTAGATTTAAATTAAATGTCAATTTATTATAAAATATTATTGGAATAAATCATGCATACCACTGAAATGTCACATTTCCTCTCGTTTCCTCTAACTAGCCGAATTTACTGGCATACTGTGTATTCATTTTATAAATTATATAAATTAAATGTCATTGAGATGTCATGGATCATCTCACTATAAAATAAAACTTCGAATGGAAACCTATCTCCATCTAAACGATTTATATATTCTGCCTACATTTTTCGTTGTTCAGCTTATTTTTTTTCTTTTAGACCGTGTATATTTCGGTAATTTCGTATTTCTTCGATACTTATGTGTACTCTACTAGACACACCTGCAGCATAACTAACGAATCTAACTTCAACATACATTTTCTACTCCTTGTTCTGGGCAGTGTGTACCCGGCAGCAAGCAAGCTAAGAAAGTCCATCCGCCACGTTATATAATTTAAACCTAGTTTCCTTTGTAGTTCTGTTTCTAAAAGTTTCCCAATTAGTAGTCCCACATTTGTTGCTAAATTTCTATTTTTTCTGTGAACGTTCGGCCTCTCTGGTAGGATACTGCTCTGGCATTCACGTGTTGATTGGAGAAACCACGGAAACTTACCGATCAGAGCAGTCGGCCGCTTGAATTCTCCTTCAGATTGCGGCAGAACACGATCTAGCTATCTTCCGGTTGTCGAAAATCCTGCCACCGTCGGGACTCCAATCTAGAACCTTCTGGTATAGTGATATCAATTGATGCCCCGTACCACCTAAACCTGTTTACAACTTGAACGGTTCAATTAATTTCGATGTACATAAGTGGTCTCGTTACATTGTCATTGATCTCGTAACATTGCCACACATAACACATGCCAATTCTGACCCATTATTAAGATTCATACCTTTTTAAATAAAATTTATTTTGAGTTTTTTAACATTTTAGAAAAGAAAAAAGAAACATTTTATAGTTAACATTTTATAAAAATGTTCATTTATCGCCACAGTAATTCTAGTGATGTACTCTAGTACTCTATATAGTTATCTATTTTCGCAATTGTGATAATGGGTGGTAAGAAGTCAATTCCCCACGTCTACAACGACCAAGATGTCGTTCTGGGTACTGACAATAATTTCTGTCGGCAGTAGATGTGTTAAAGCATAAAAAAGCTTATAAAGGCCTCTTGCATGGGTGCATAAACAAACTGAGCTCACCATAGACTAGAAATCTCATTTAGGGGAGTCAGGTTTTGTTACTTTATTCAATGATAATACTACAAAAATGACATTCTCCTCAATGATAAAATGAATAGTGAAATCGAAGGTGAGTCAACATCAAAAAGTTCATAAATATTGTATTGGTACGTCAGCCTAAAATGCCAAATACTGTCGATTTCGAAGCTAGACTCTGACAAAGTCAAACAACAGATCACTTTGTTTTCTTATAAACGACGATGGAAGAAAGTGAATTCGTATGTCCTGCATCTAGTAGATGCCTTGATCCGTAAATAAGATTCAAACTAGTATGATATCGTGGTAAGGTAATTCTGACAGTTCGATTTGAAAATGCTGTTCTTTCCTGTCACCTTTGGCCAACCCTGAGATAAAGTAAGAAAGTTATCTGGGAAAAATATTGGTCTTCAAATAACATCTCAAGATTGAGATAGAGAAGAACTGGAGTTGATGAACTGAAAACTTTCTGTAAAAGCGTAACTCAACTGTCGTCCTCTATTTGACATTAGAACAACAAAGGCGATTGCGTTGCACTTATGTAACACTGAAAAAAACAGCAACCCGAGTGCTGGTGTGAATTCATATCTCGTTTCTTCGACACAATCGTGCCTGTGCTTCATACCTTCTTTCGTTTATAGATTCAGTGTACAAATACTTGGAAATAAAATGCATTTCTTTCTAAAATTCTCGAATGTAATTCAGATAGATGAATTTTTAAAACCAAAAGAGAATCACAGTGATATCACTTTGGGAAATCTATCTACTCGAACGAATATATATAAAATACTATATAGTATTGAGATAAACCAAGAACCCTGGGTATAGTTTTAATAATAGAATCAGCATCCAGCGTTAGTAATAATACTCATTGTTAGCAATGTTGGCAAACTCTATCATCGCACTGGATTTCCATTGCCTCTGCCTGCTTTCCGCGTGCGTCAACTGCTATTCTCATTACTAGAGGGTGGATTTTGATTACCTAAAACATCGCTAAAAATGACCAATAAAATGCCAAGAAAAATGACATAAAAAATCTTATCAAAACCAGTTCGGATGAACAACTGAAGCTGTTGGATACGTTACCGATGTAATCGAGGCTTCTTCTATTCGTTCGAGTGAACTAAGCTTGCAAACTTTTGGTTTGGACCGTTTGGTTTCCCTAGTCGGTTATCTCCCGCCAGAAAGGCATAGCCCCAGCCGGGACGAACTCTAAGCTCCCGACTGGTCTCGCTGGTTCGTGAAAGCATGTGTGAAGTTACGGGTGGGGCCAGGACCAGGAAGAAGAAGAAGAAGAAGGAGGAGGAGGAGGAGAAGAGATCGGACACGGCCCTGTTGCCCCTTTTTTAGTGAACTGCTCCAGCATTTGCCTAGTGATGCTCGGAGAAAGCATGAGATGCAATCAGAGCAGTCGGGCCTCCTCCAGACAGCGACTGAATTTGTTCTGGATATCTATCTAGTGTCGAAAATCATATCACCGTCGGGTCTCTCCGGGAACCCTAGTATCTCCCAGTCAGAGGCACTGCAGTGACATCAGTTGATGCTCTTAGCCACCTCAATTGGTTTAACGGGGTGTAGGAGGTACTGATGAATGGTAGGAAAATGAAGGGATTCGGTTCCCTTTAATTTGGAAGTGGTTCCAAGAACTGAGTCACTGAGGAAAACTATACCATTAAATACATTCACCGAACCTTGAGGAAATTTGTCTCTTCTTCAATCAAAAGCATTTGTTATTACTATCTCTTTTCCTTCTACACTCAACACCACCGTTTTTCATTGCTTCATTGACTATTATGGATTTACTGAACCGAAACTGCGGCGCTTCCTCAGAACAATGGAGTTATAATATTGTAGATGGTGAACCATTGTGATTTGCGAGCACATTTGGAACGTTTTATGATCTGTGAAATTTGCTTTGTAATTGATGAGTAGGAAAAAAATGGGGTGTAAAGTTCTGATCGGCGATCAAAATATAACATAGGCTTTCTCGACCACTGATCTTCTTGGACGCCAGGCCTGAAACAGT
This sequence comes from Teleogryllus occipitalis, assembly GCA_011170035.1. Taxonomy (NCBI): domain Eukaryota; kingdom Metazoa; phylum Arthropoda; class Insecta; order Orthoptera; family Gryllidae; genus Teleogryllus; species Teleogryllus occipitalis. The sequence continues at coordinate 109,088 of BLKR01003536.1, read as the reverse complement.
CAACAAACAAAACTTGAGGTAATTAATAGGTTACGTTTTCTTTGAAAATGCATTTGAACCTTCAGTAATTAAAAATAGTAGCACCATTTCATAAATCATGCTCAAAGCTTTTCAGAAAATTACTTTTCTACTCATTCATGCCTGATACACCTGTCACTTTTGTGAATTTAAGAGGATTTCGCATTATGTTCGTTCTACTTCCTTGGCTATTTTGGAACAAAATTCAATGTAACTTCCCTTGAGTTTCGCAAATTTCTTCATGAAGTACTAATTTATATTTTGTATTTATGTTGACTATTACCTCTTGTAATTCAATTCTGTCAGAAACTGAACACCATATATCCTGTGGTAATAACCTCTTATTTATGTAAAATGTATTATGTATCTTCTATACTAATTGATAATTTAGAAAGCTTCAAGTCTTGACGAACTTACGACGGAACTTACGAAATCCGTAGAAATTCAATCCAAAACTGTATTTTTTTTCCTTTTTTGAAGGTGTGTTTGTTCATAACTTTATGGTAACAGTGAATAATCATCGTGACAGTTTATTGTTTTTTTCATATTCCGATTATTTGGTTTCAGATTTTAGAATAAACATTGCTTGCACTTCTTTTTCCGAGCCAGCGTGAGTTACTGAAAGTGACGAGGTACTGATGTGCCAATAGAAGTCACATGACACGACTCCTATCTCAATACAATGCAACTACTTACTTCCTTCTCGCATATTCTTAAGAATGCTTCACATTTGCAATATACTTCAAAGACGACTGCACAATATCATAAATGTTGATTCTGGAAATAATTTAGGTATCATTGCCTTAATTAGTCGGTAAACCCGTTCTGAAACTGACGTGTCGTCGTATACTTTAGTCACGGATAGGGCAAAGCTACTTTTTAAAACTAAGCAATACCTACGTATGGGCAACAAAAGAAATTCTACGATACCATTTGTCTGCGTTGCTGGTTATTTGTGAAAGGCTCGTTCAGTCACTTGCATGTTTGGCTGTTTTATGTATTGATCAGAATACACTTCTCTCCATTGTCACACACGTTTATAAACTGTTTTTGACGTTTAATAAATAAGGAAGTTCAATTGACGACTTTATGGAACGTAACAGAAAACATTATGTCTTTCATGTAAGTGGGACTATCATAACAAGCATGGACGTATCAAATATACGTTTTCCAAACGAAATTATTTCATTGAACTAGCCTTCATTGAACAAAAAACTCATTTAAAGTCGATTGCTGCACTAAGGGGGGAGCCATGAACGACATACCTTTCTCTCGAAAATGTGCAGAGTTAAACATAATGTAAAACTTATAAATAAGGTTTACAGATAGATATTATTTTAAAATTAATCATAAAGTCCTTAACAATTGACAAATTTTCAAACGAATATTATTTTAAAAGTTGATAAGGATTTTAAATACAAACTTTTTTCTATCAGAAATAGTAGTGGTCATAAATGAGTTTTAAATGTATTACTTTCAAGATCCTCATTATATAATAATAATAATAAGAAGAAGAAAAAGAAGAAGAAGAAGAATATATTATTATTATTATTATTATTATTATTATTATTATTATTATTATTATTATTATTATTATTATGCCCCTTCTCCTTCTAAAACAGTGTTTCTTTGAAATTTAACACAGTTTATTAAAAATACCACACGTTGATTGCATCAACTACATAAGGAGTTTTCCCATTTTGTATGAACATATTTTTAAAATTTCCAAACAATTTTTATTTAATTTTAAGTATATTTATGGCGCGGATGGATTCGAAATAAAACCACCCAAGAAATGTGATTTTAAACCTTGTTGATGCCCTGAAAGGAAAAAGGGTTGCGAAAGGCTTACTGTTTCACTAAATGCCATATTTTCTGGAGCAGATTGTTAATAGTAATAAACTTAACATTTATTGTTATATTACAGTTATTATTGCAGTTAATTTTAAATACACAAGTTATAATTAAAGCAATGTAAAAATTACATTAAATTTAGAATACTTTATTAGGTTAACGTAATTCATGAATGAAGGACATGACCATTAAAGATTAAGAACCATACCAAAATATTATTACAAAAACAAAATTGTATTTTAAAACCCTTAAGAAAAATGTATATTAAACATGAAGTGGAAATATAAAAACAATGCATTTCATTTTGAGATATATAACTTATAATAAATATTTTGAAATATTATAAAAATAATAGTAATAATAATAATAATAATAGTGATGATAGTAATAATAATAATAATAATAATAATAATAATAATAATAATAATAATAATATATAACCGCCACCCTCTCGTTTTAGAAAGTGTTGTTAATACAAATAAATTCTAAAATACGAGAGCTGGGACAGGAGACTTGTCAACTTTTTTTTTTCTAAAAGAAATGTTATCGGATCACACAATTTCATTCGTCACAATAAAGAAATGCTACAGTATGGTGATTTCACATCAACTGATGGCTCTTTGAGTCTCTCAATTAGCACAGAGAGCAAAGGGAAATCTCCGTGTAAGATCAATGTCATTTCGTTTCGAGTAGCGCTCATTCAACGAGATAGCCGTTATCCATGGGAGAAATGCCGGAGACTCTCACAGGGAATTGGTGGAAGCTCTTGAGAGTAATATCGATCCGTCTTTCATACCGATCGGTCGCGAGAGGGGCAGGGAAGTTTCTGCGGGGTACCGTAGCAACCAGTGATCAACGCACGTGACTTGTGAATGTGCGAACCGATTTGCACGTGCGGTAATCGAGCATCCACCTAATGGGGCCTTTAAAACAGGTGTTTAATGCGTTTTGAATATTGTGAACTCGTATATGCTACTGTCGTTTCAAATGCCTTAATAAATATGAGAAAAACAATTTTTATGCGGTGTTCAATGTCCATGCAGTTAGTTCACTCTTTGTTCTTTCATGTTTATACTTTACATACATATTTCACAAAATATTTAAAATGATTCGCATGAACTCCCTCTCCTATGGGACCACCGCTGTGACCTGAAAAGAAAAAGGGTTGCCAAAGGTTTGCTGCATCCTAGAGTAGCCACTTCCTCATCCTTGAACGTATTTTTGATCTTAATAAGGTTTGGCACATTTATTGAAAAAGTTAAATAAATCCTTAAATGTATCATTTTAAAATATATTGATAATTTTTCAAAATATTTTAAATACATAAATGTTTTCAATGTTTCGGTAGGCTTGCTGTGTCCTTGAACCCCATCTCCTCACCCATGTGACAAACTTTATTAAGATACGAAAACCTCTCAAGGGCAAGGAGGTGGCTACTCAGGGATTCAGCAATCCTTTGGCAATCCTTTTTCTTTTCAGGTCCTAGCGGTGGTCCTCTTGGAGAGGGGGTTCATGCGAACCATTGAAAACATTTATGGATTTAAAATATTTTGAAAAATTATCAATATATTTTAAAATGATACATTTATAGATTTATTTAACATTATCAATAAATGAGTCAAACCGTAATAATATCAAAAGTCCGTTCATTTATTGATAATGATAAATAAATCCATAAATGTATCATTTTGACATATATTGATGATAATTTTTCAAAATCTTTTAAATCCATAAATGTTTTCAATAATTCGGTGGGACCCGTCTCCTATGGGACCACCGCTGTGGCCTGAAAAGGAAAAGGGTTGCGAAAGGCTTGCTGCGTCCTTGAGCCGCCACCGCCTCGTCCTTGAGCGGATTTTTAATTTTAATCATGTTTGGCACATTTAGTGATTATCTTATAAAAGTCCACAAATGTATCATTTTGACATATATAGATAATAATTTTTTAAAATATTATAAATCCATAAATGTTTTCAATGATTCTCTGCAACCCGTCTCCTATGGGACCACCGCTGTGACCTGAAAAGGAAAAGGGTTGCGAAAGGCTTGCCGCGTCCTTGAGCCGCCACCGCCTCGTCCTGGAGCGGATTTTTAATTTTAATCATGTTTGGCACATTTAATGATTGTTATATAAATCCACAAATGTATCATTTCGAAATATATAGATAATAATTTTTCAAAATATTCTAAATCCATAAATGTTTTCAATGATTCGCTGGAACCCGTCTCCTATGGGATCACCGCTGTGACCTGAAAAGGAAAAGGGTTGCGAAAGGCTTGCTGCGTCCTTGAGCCACCACCTCCTCGTCCTTGAGCGGGTTTTTAATTTTAATCATGTTTGGCACATTTATTGATCATGTTATATAAATCCACAAATGTATCATTTCGAAATATATTAATGATAATGTTTCAAAATATTCTAAATTCATAAATGTTTTCAATGATTCGCTGGAACCCGTCTCCTATGGGACCACCACTGTGATCTGAAAAGGAAAAGGCTTGCGAAAGGCTTGCTGCGTCCTTGAGCCGCCACCTCCTCGTCCTTGAGCGGATTTTTAATTTTAATCATGTTTGGCACATTTAATGATTATGTTATATAAATCCACAAATGTATCATTTTGAAATGTATAGATAATAATTTTTCAAAATATTCTAAATCCATAAATATTTTCAATGATTCGCTGGAACCCGTTCTCTATGGGACCACCGCTGTGACCTGAAAAGGAAAAGGGTTGCCAAAGTCTTGTTGCGTCCTTGAGCCGCCACCTCGTCCTTGAGCGGGTTTTTAATTTGAATCATGTGTGGCACATTTAATGGTTGTTATATAAATCCACAAATGTATCATTTCGAAATATGTAGATAATATTTTTTTAAATATTCTATATCCATAAATGTTTTCAATGATTCTCTGCAACCCGTCTCCTATGGGACCACCGCTGTGACCTGAAAAGGAAAAGGGTTGCGAAAGGCTTGCTGCGTCCTTGAGCCGCCACCGCCGCGTCCTTGAGCGTATTTTTAACTTTAATCGTGTTTGGCACATTTATTGTTCATGTTATGCAAATCCACAAATTTATCATTTTGAAATATATAGATAATAATTTTTCAAAAAATTTTAACTCCATAAATGTTGTCAATGATTCTCTGCAACCCGTCTCCTATGGGACCACCGCTGTGACCTGAAAAGGAAAAGGGTTGCGAAAGGCTTGCTGCGTCCTTGAGCCGCCACCGCCGCGTCCTTGAGCGTATTTTTAACTTTAATCGTGTTTGGCACATTTATTGTTCATGTTATGCAAATCCACAAATTTATCATTATGAAATATATAGATAATAATTTTTCAAAAAATTTTAACTCCATAAATGTTTTCAATGATTCTCTGCAACCCGTCTCCTATGGGACCACCGCTGTGACCTGAAAAGGAAAAGGGTTGCGAAAGGCTTGCTGCGTCCTTGAGCCGCCACCGCCGCGTCCTTGAGCGTATTTTTAACTTTAATCGTGTTTGGCACATTTATTGTTCATGTTATGCAAATCCATAAATTTATCATTTTGAAATATATAGATAATAATTTTTCAAAATATTCTAAATCCATAAATGTTTTCAATGATTCGCTGAAACCCGTCTCCTATGGGACCACCGCTGTGACCTGAAAAGGAAAAGGGTTGCGAAAGGCTTGCTGCGTCCTTGAGCCGCCACCGCCGCGTCCTTGAGCGTATTTTTAACTTTAATCGTGTTTGGCACATTTATTGTTCATGTTATGCAAATCCACAAATTTATCATTTTGAAATATATAGATAATAATTTTTCAAAATATTCTAAATCCATAAATGTTTTCAATGATTCGCTGGAACCCGTCTCCTATGGGACCACCGCTGTGACCTGAAAAGGAAAAGGGTTGCGAAAGGCTTGCTGCGTCCTTGAGCCGCCACCGCCGCGTCCTTGAGCGTATTTTTAACTTTAATCGTGTTTGGCACATTTATTGTTCATGGTATGCAAATCAACAAATTTATCATTTTGAAATATATAGATAATAATTTTTCAAAAAATTTTAACTCCATAAATGTTTTCAATGATTCGCTGGAACCCGTCTCCTATGGGACCACCGCTGTGACCTGAAAAGGAAAAGGGTTGCGAAAGGCTTGCCGCGTCCTTGAGCCGCCACCGCCTCGTCCTGGAGCGTATTTTTAACTTTAATCATGTTTGGCACATTTAATGATTATGTTATATAAATCCACAAATGTATCATTTCGAAATATATAGATAATAATTTTTCAAAATATTCTAAATCCATAAATGTTTTCAATGATTCGCTGGAACCCGTCTCCTATGGGACCACCGCTGTGACCTGAAAAGGAAAAGGGTTGCGAAAGGCTTGCTGCGTCCTTGAGCCGCCACCTCCTTGTCCTTGAGCGGATTTTTAACTTTAATCATGTTTGGCACATTTAATGATTATGTTATATAAATCCACAAATGTATCATTTCGAAATATATAGATAATAATTTTTCAAAATATTCTAAATCCATAAATGTTTTCAATGATTCTCTGCAACCCGTCTCCTATGGGACCACCGCCGTGACCTGAAAAGGAAAAGGGTTGCAAAAGGCTTGCTGCGTCCTTGAGCCGCCACCGCCTCGTCCTGGTGCCTCGCCGCGCGGCGCGGGGCAGCACTTCCGTTGGAGCCCAGTCCCTGTCGGTCGACGCGCGGCGCGGCGTCGCGTCGGGTCGGGAGCTTTGTTCGTCCCAGATTTCGGCGTCAGCTGCGCCTTCTCCTGGCGCAGCTGCAGAGGCAGAAACGCACAGGAACAAAGACGCCGGCGGCAAGGTGGGCCCCGATGCCCGTCCTCCCTCCCCTCTCCCGCCCAACTTTCTATCTCACGCCTTCCGCTGACGAATTGTAGGGTTACCATACGTCCGGGATTAACCCGGGCTGACTGAAAATCAAACTTGCGTGCGAGAACGGAATCAGAACCATAAGGGGCCATGAGGGATGTAGGAGACATGCCTTTCCTCTACCATAGTACTGGTGATGGTAAGATTGGGTGAAAGACGTATGACGTACAAGACTGCGCTGACGAATAGTAAGGAGGGTTATCACACATCCGGGATTAACGGGCTGAGAGTCAAGCAAAGTTGCGTCCAGTATGGAATCAGAACAATAAAAGGGTATGAGAGCCATGGGAGTCATGTACTCCCTCTAGCATAATATCAGTAATCGTATGTGATTGAGTAGAATACGTATCATGCATGTCACTGCAGTGCCTCTGACCGGGAGGTCCCAGGTTCGCCTCCCGACGGCGGCAGTATTTTCGACACTAGCTTTTCAGCTAGGTCAAATTCAGTCGCTATCGAGGAGAATTCTAGTGGCTGGCTGCTCTGATCGGTAGTTTTCCGTGGTTTCTCCGATCAACACCAGGCAAATGCCGGAGCAGTACCCTAACAAACGGGTCATGGACCTTGCGCGATTATTCCTTCCTCTTCCTTATTCTATCCTCACCCCTTACACACATTGACCTACACTAACATGCACTTCACTATCACACATGCCGGGGGACCGGTCAGGGACTTAGAACGTCCTGCTTCGCTAGTGGGAGATACCTGGTTGGGGAAAATCCCGCTAGTCGACGGTAGGTCGGCGCCGGATCTCGCTATCCAGTGGGGGAAGATCACCGCTACCTCCCGATGAAAAAACATGCAGTACACTTACGGGACTAATGACCTCGGTAGTTGACACGCCCGAAATCACTAATCAATCAATCAAACAAACGTAGCATGTACAGGGCTGTGAAATATCTCTTTCGATTCGTTATCAACTCAGAGTATGGGGAAAAATAGTAAATTTTTGAATTCTTTTAATTTTGATGGTAGAAAAAACTAATATAAACATGCAAGTTAAGTGATCTTCATGTTCCCCAATACGATGTTCTCACTCCGCTTTACATCGCCATGTATCCATTGTTCTTTATTCATTACAGAAAAACTTCGTGATGACGTGCATTTTAATTCAGTGGTTGATGTTCTCAGTGTTTTTATATCTTTGTAAACGTAGTTGAATTAAATAGTAAGAAATTTCAGCTCCCTTACTCTGAGAACTAAGCATGCACGTAAGAATATTCTCGACTGAGACCAGCATTTTCTAAGTGATTGCCTGAACTAAGAAATATCTAGTAAATTGAGCCCTTCAAACCAATAATAATGATTCTCATTCCCAACAAATATGCTAAGTAAATATCTGGTTCTGATTCTTGTAACATTAACAGATATCTTCAAGTAAAATGTATTCCTCTTCATTATATTTCATTAATATAATTAATTTACAGATACAGTAGGTCGGACAGACGGAGGGTTTGCCGTTAACCAATTTTGTATATCAAGGACCAACAAAACCTGGGTTCTGACTACACAACGAGTTAGAGGAAGTAATTTACTACATGTTCTAAAAATATTTTACTACTTTTTCAAATCAATACAAGTTTTTTTTTACGAAAAATCGTCACTTTCCGCTGCAGCTTTACAATATTTTGACCTTACTAAGAAAGTACGTAGTAGGCGAGGAAGTAAAAACTTGTTAATCAATTAGAGTCTATTTTTCCAAAAATGAAACAGTTTCAATTTCAGTGGGTTTTATTGATTATCTCAAATATTATTTTGCGAATTTTATGGGTTAATGTGATAGAAATAGATTTTTTCCACTTTCAAACGTCACTTTCAAACGTTACTATAATCAGTTTGTATGTGATTATGTAATCTCAGATCAGCTATTTTTTTACTTACATTTTCTCTATTTTGATTAGGTATATTCTATGTTATTGACCAAAATGCGTCTGGAATTCGCTGGGAAAATTTGCAGTAACCGATACCAACTGTTCTTCCAATTCCCAGTGCTTAGTTCAAAACCATGACACTGATTTGAAATCTGAACAAGAGGCAGGAAATACGTAGTCGTACAAGGGGGGTCATACCCGGTGAACACCACAGATAAGAGATTTCCCATTTGGACAAAAACAGGATCTAGTAAAAACAACCATCAGGTAAAACTGTCACGAAAAAGATATCTGATTTTCTTCGGAATTCTTGTTCGCCGATTGATTATTTCGGTTTTCAAGGTGCGTCAAGTACTATGGTCATTAGTCCTGTCCGTGTATTACATGTTTTATCACGCAAGATGGCGGCGTACTTCCTCTGCTGGATGATGAAATCCGGCGCCGACCTCCACGTCGACTAGCAAGGTTTTCCCCATTCATGTATCACTCACAAGCGGGTGCCGCCCCCCCCATTTGGAACAAGCTGTAAGCTCTCGACATGTATGGTAGGGTGGTGTATGTAAGTGTGAGAATGTGTAAGTAATGGGTAATGATAGGATAGGAAAGAGGAAGGTAAGATAGCGCGCGATCCTTGATTGTTTTGTTAGGGTACTCCTCCGGCATTCACATGGTGTAGATCGAAAAAATGACGGAAAACTACCGATCCGAGCAACCTGCTATTAGAATTCTCCTCCAGACAGTACTTGCTATGCCCTTATTCACAAGATCTGAGCACGTAATCGAGTTTCGACTACCGTGATCTACAAGGCGCCCCTCTTTTCAGGACCTTATCCTCGTCGGGACCAATGCGAGCAGACCGAGATAGATGGCTCACGGCATCATCTCTGACCGGTAGTTTTCCGTGGTTTCTGTGATCAACCAGGCGAAAGTCGGAGAAGTACCGTAACGAACGGGCCACGGACCGCGCGCGAGTTTTCCTACCTCTTCCTTGTCCTATCCTCACCCCTTGTTTACACACACATGCACTACACTACCACACAAGTCGGGAGACCGGTCGGGAGCTTAGAGTTTGTCCCGGCTGGGCCGATGCCCCGCTGGTGGGAGATATCTGGTTGCGGAAAACACCGCTAGGCGACGGTAGGTCGGCGCTGGATCTCGCCATCCAGCAGGGGATGACCACCGCCACCTCATATGGTAAAAACATGCGCTACACTTACAGGACTACTGATACTAGTAGTTGAGGCGCTCGCAATCACAACCAATCAATCAACCAATGCGAGTAGGGAAGGGCAGGATCGGAGAGGGCGGTAGCGGGACGCCTGTCAAGTTCGCATCACATCCCGCCGCGGCTGGTGGACGGGCCAAACAAGGCGACTCTTGGCACCGTCGGGATACGAATGAATGCGCGATACAGTCAGACCGCACTTTCACGTATCTCGAAGTACCCTTCCAGAGATGTGATCTGCGTTCCACTACGCCAATCTAGAAAAAGTAAAAATTAGTGTTAATTTATAACACAAGTGCCGGTGCTAAAACAGCACAAACTTTCTTGTATTATCGGTAGCGGATACGTAACATCCTAATATTGCAACTTTTATCTTACGAAACACGCGAGCTAAAGTTTCAAAAACTAGTAATCAAATATATATATACACCTTTAATTTCTGAAAATTCCAAACAGTAATTTAAATGGTACATCTGTTACTGATTTCAATGTATTCTGCTCTATCCCTACACAAAGGTTAAAGAAACAGAATAGGATAAGTTTCGACAAAGATTTGTACCCCACTTCTAAGGCTTCTGTGTCGCGCGTCTTCAGCACACGTATACTTATCTAACGTGTGGATTTAGGCTCACAACTGGTTAATAATATGTCAGTGATTGAGTAACGTAACAAAATTTCCTAGATTTAACTCTAAATTACTCGAAAATTACTAATATTTAAAAAATAAATAAATATCTAATATTGCCGAATTTATTGCTTTTATAAAGAAATTACTAGCTCCAGTATTGAATATGTAGGTCAGATTTGAAAGACCAGAAAGTAAAATAAATAAATTATTTTTAAAAAACTTCTTGCAATTTTTGGAAATTTCGGAATTTTTAATAAAATTGGACGTACGCCATTTTTATAAGCGCATTATATTCTATTTCGATTACAAAATTTATAGAAAATATTTTGAGTCGTTGTTGGGAAACTCTTTGTTAGTTTTTGAAAATGTTCACGGTTTGACTCAAAAATACTTAAATGCCGCTTATTCCTCGCATATCGTACATCTCCAATCCATCAACTTCGCAAAATTCATGTTAAAACTTTTAAGAACATGATTGTTAGTTCCTTTAAAATGTTTTGTAGTTGCAAGGACACTTTTTACGTATTAAATTAGGTACTTTTGAAACAGCAAATAATTATTACAAGGAAGCGATGGAAAAATTATGCATGATAGTGAAGATTTTTCTCTTGAAATTTGGTGTTTCATTTTTTGTTGAATATATTCCCATTAAAGATTGATTAGTGTTTCCGGGAGCGAAAATTACTTCCGTCATTAGTCGCACAATTTCTCCGCTGGAACGTGAGATCAATCGCTGACCTATGCGTCTATTGATTGTGTAGTATTTCCAAGCACGTCAACGGCTATGATAAGTAGTCCCGTAAATGTAGTGCGTGTTTTCTCCTCGGGAGGTGGCGGTGATCTTCTCCCGCTGGATGGTGAGATCCGGCCCCGACCTGTTAGCTAGCGCCGTTTTTCCCACTAGCGGGACACCTCCCCAGCCGGGACAAGCTTTAAGCACCCGACTGGTCTTCCGGTATGTGTAAGTATAGGACATATAAGTGTGTGGGTGTGTAAGTATGTGGTGAGGATAGCGCAATGAAAGGGAAGGAATGATCGCGCGTGGTCCGTGGCCCGTTTGGTAGAGTACTGCTCCGGCATTCGCCTGGCATTGATTGGAGAAACCCCGAAAAACTACTGATCAGAGAAGCTGGCAGCTAGAATTCTCCTCCAGACAACGACTGAAATCGACCTGGCTATTTAGTTTGTTTCGAAAATCCTGCCACCGACGGAACTCGAATCTTAGAACCTCGCAGTCCGAGGCACGGCAGTGAAATCCGTTGATACCCTGAGCCATTTCTCTCGGTCCTACTCGTCGACTGGGGTTTTTCTCGCACGTATGTCCCCAGCGGGCACCGCCCCAGTCGGAACAAACTCTGAACATCTGACTCCGTAGGTTGGTCTCCGTAAGTGGTCTCCGTAGGTTGGTTGGTTGTTAGTGATCCCGGGCACGTCAATTACTGAGGTCATTTGTCCCGTAAGTGTGGTGCATATTTTTTCATCGCGAGATGGCTGTGATCTTTCCCCGCTGGATGGCGAGATCCAGCGCCGACCTACCGTCGGCTAGCGGGGTTTCCCTCAACCAGGTATCTCGCACCAGCAGGACACCGCCCCAGCCGGAACAAGCTCTAAGCTCCCGACCGTTCAACCGACTAGTCTCCTGATATATATGGTAGTGTAAAGCTTGTAAGTGTATGTGAATGTATGTGTGTGTGTGTGTGTGTGTGTGTGCAAGAGAAAAGGAGAACGACGAAAATGCTAAAATCGCACGCGGTCCATGCGCAGTTTGTTAGTGTACTGCACTGACAGTCGCCGGTGTAGATCGGAGAAACCACGGAAAACTAGCAGTGGTTAAAATTCTCGTCCATGCACTTCTTGAATTCGACTCAGTTATATATCGTGTAACAGGAAAACATGGAAGGCTCAAGAGAAACAAATTATACATAGCATTAGTGAAAGGAAGTGCTAAATGTGAATAAGTGCGATTGTAAATAGTTAAAGTGTAAATGTTGGTTAAAAACTAAAATTAGAGTAAATATATAACCGAAGTGAAGTGCAAAGTTACCTACCAAAGAAGCTCTAGAATGTATCTGAAAACTGAGCGCAGTTAGTATTAAAATAACATAGTACACTGAAATGTTGAGGCAGTCTGATACTAGATATAAGTACTCTATTGATAACACTAAATCTCTTAAGGAATAGGTTTACCTAAGGGGATGAGCAGAACTACCCTTGTGTTCTGACAGGTGGCCTTTGTTCTTTTAGGGATTTAATGGGCTTTTATCATCATCATCATCATTTAACTAGTGGCAAAAATCAATCACAGTCGAGACTCGAACGCGAGGATCCCCCCGGACGCAGCAGAAACAATTGAAGGGCTAAGATGAAAAAGGTTCTATCCCACACTTTTTTGTGAAATTTAGTTATTAGCTTTCTACAAAACATGAAATATTATTCTTTGTAATATTATTATAGTGCAATTTGTTATTTAAATCCAGTCTGGACTTATACGCACGTGTAATGTGATTAAAAGTTTAAAAATATGTTGAGTTATGTTAGAGAAGTTCAGGTAAAACCCTCATTATCTGAGAACTATGTGAGATAGTCCCTTATTCTACTGAGCCCTTCAATTGTAATCCTGTCTCTGAACAGGCTCGCCAATAGATTACCATTAAATTCCCATTTTAAGTCTGTTTGTGACGTCGGAGATGGAAAGCGGACTGAAAACTGTACTTAACGGGGAAAAAACGCCACATGTGGGAAACGAACATGTTTTTCAAGAACAAGGAAGAAGAGATGTTATTGTAGAATATTTCCAGGAAAGTTTTTTTTTTTTTTTGCTTCGAGGATGTTCGCGTGTCCCGGTAGCGTGTAAATTATGACTGCTCTCATTCAGATATGCTCATTTAGCTCACATATAATTCATAACACTGCAAAATTGTAAGACGTTTTTAATAATAAAAGAGACTGATCACTATAGCAATCGTCGTCAAAGACTGATCATAACGTCGAAGATAAAACCTCAAAATAGATTAGTTTTCGAATTTGATTACTTCAAATATGATCAGCGACACGGATAAAACTGAATCTGTTACAAATTAAAACTAAAATATTTGTAACATTCTTGATTTCACGGGTGGCGTGTTCTCAGTTTCAGGCGAAGGTAAATTTATTGTATTCTGTACTTAAATGTTTTTAAAATAAGACAAACAGAATGCAAAAATGTATAGTCTCTTTCAAAAGCAATTAAGTAAATTTCGACTATGTTGAAGTTTTAACTCAGAATACCTGTTTTATTGATGAACAGAAGCTTCTGATTTGTGAAACTGGTTGACTCTTTTTTTTGAATGTATTTTTAATTTCTCGCTTCTGCTTAAGTATTATAGAGAAAATGTTGTAATGTTGCAGGGGAAATTTTCGACAGAAACAATTTTCCGCGACGAGGTAACGAAAAAGTGCGTAAATTTTGTCCTTGTATATAGTAAATAGTGTTTGTGCACGCCATAGCGGACAGCCCTATCGACCTTTTGCACATGCGCGGATGCACCGAAGTGATGCGAAACTAGAACTGCGCATGCGCAGAATATCGATAGTGCTTTAACGTACGAGAATGCACAAACTCTTTAATTACTTCCTATAACTAACTTGTGTAGACAGAATCAATATTTTGTGGGTTCTTGATACTGAAAAATCGACTGACAGCAAAACCGTCAGCTAGCGGCTACAGAGTTCTGCCGATTTTCTCCAAAACTGATATTCCCCAATCGACGTAGCTAACGTCGCGGCCCCTTGAATTTCAAACGGATATTTTAATTTTTTGAGTACTGTTCATGAAGTCCCTGGACATTTTCAAAATTTTCAAAAAAGGCCCAATTTTGGCAAAAATGGCCCACCATTTTTTTAATTACATTTTATTGTTGGATAGTGTGAAGGACGTCCAAGTGTACGTATCGCTTTCGTTAAAATTCCTGAGTTTTCGAAAATTGCAAAAATTGAAAATTTTTCGTCTTGCTACAATTACAATGTTATGGAGTATACATTTTTTCTTAAAGAAATGTGTTCATCACAATCTTATCTTCAAATAAGGTCATGTTCAATTTTTCGAAAATATGAGTAATTTGTGCGTAATTTTAAGACAAACAGGCAATTTGTTTAATTTTAATCATTTATTTTCTTTAAAATGGCTTCAAAATTTTTCTTCAATTTTTTTCCTCGTATGTGACAAATAATTTCAAAGATGGTCCCATTTTAGAAGCACTCTCTGTATTTTCGAAAATAGGAAAAATTCAAAGTGGTAAATTCGAATTTCGCGCGCTTCGTTTGACGCGTCAGTTCGCAAAATGCCAACACAGTGGTTTCAAAATTTTTCGAATGCATCCCATTGTTGTTGGTCGTGATGCTTGTATGACATAGATAATATTCTTATGAAGGGAAATAAATTAATAGAAGCTAATAAATTTAACTTAGAACTAACAAACACTTCTTAACTTTAAGAAGTTTCGGTCGCTGATTATGATAATCAAAAATTGAAATCTCTTTTCAGTGTAATCAAAGTAGACATGTGAAATTATTCTTACTTACCCATGTCATGTACTGCAAATACTGTAACAGTTACATTTATTCATATTTGTTTCATTTTTAAAAGTAAGAAATGACGACTGTGCCTGACAATCGAAATAATTACAGATACACGCTCTCAACATTTCAAGTTGTTGAATTCCACTTTTCAAGTTACAGCTGAGGTGCTAATAGGACACAAATTGCAATATTTCAATATTACGTAATTTTTCCAATACGCCGGAAAGTATGTGCTGTTGTAGAACACAATTTTATTTTAAAAGTATCCTTAAAATAGCGTTTAGATCATCGCAAGCAAGCCATTCTGATTGCATTACTTTTTAATAGAATTCGACTTTCCATTTCTCTTTGAAGTTAGGTCGTGATACGTCTTTAAAATCACTCGTTGGAGGCGGTGTTGAGTTAAAACAGCATGTTACCAAAATATAATTTACTAACATCGCTTATAAATTTGCAACCATACTACCTGCGCGCCTTATTTTGGTCTCGTTTTGTAGAGAAAAGAGACATTTCTTGAACCCATGTGGGTCGATGCATAAATGGTGCAGCTGGCTGAAGTGGCTCAGCGCATCATCGGATGTCACTGCAGTCCCTCTGATTGGAAGTCCAAGGATTAGAGTACCGACGGTGACGGAATAGTGGACATTAGTTAAATAGCTAGATCAAATTCATCTGCTATCTGCAGGAGAATTCTAGCTGCAGGTTGTTCTGGGCGATATTTTTTTCTGGCTTCTCAACACCAGTTGAATGCTGGAGCTGAACTCTAACAAACGGGCTACGGACAGCGCGCAATCTTCCCTCCCGCTTTCCCTCTCCTATCTTTACTCTTTACATACACTGACACATGTACTACATAGGACGGGAGACCTGTCGGGGGCTTTAAACTTGTCCCAGTAGGTGCAGAGCCATGCTGATACCTGGTAGCCAAAAACTTTGCAAGTTGACGTTCAGATCAGCGCCAGATCTCTCCATCCAGCGCGGGAAAAACATCCGGGATAAAATCATGCACTACACTTACGAGACTAATGACCACAGGACTACGCGCTCGGGTACAATAAATAAACAATTAATCAATCGATCGATTAATTAATGGCACCGCTAGAACTCTATTCAAGAAGCACTAGGGCTCTAATTTAGCCTCGCGCGCGGTCTTCGCAGAAGCATGGAGTGGCATTGTGTCTGCCGATCCGAAAGGGAATAAGTAGTGTGATATGAAATAACTCTGCCACGGTAGATAAATCTACTATAATAAAAGTGATGCTCATCAGGATAACAATCCTTAAAAGTATGGAATTTTTTTTACAGATATGAGACGAATGCATTGCTATGGCTCTCACATTCAATAATTTGGTACCAGAAACGGGATGGAGTGGTTCCGTATTACGGCAAAGAAAATACTCGTCAATACTCGTCCAGATATTCAGCGTCAAGCTGCTTCTTACATTTCGATTAGTAGGATATCGCTTGTTACAATATGTGGTTGAAGCTTGTTACAATAATATCGCTTATGTTTTTACTTTCTCATATACGTACTTATATACGGAGTAATATACGTAGTACAGAGAAAGTTATGTAATGCTGCGCGAAAAAACGGCAAATTTTCGGCAGAAAAAAATTCATTCCCGAGCCCTGGTAACGAGAATGTGGATAAATCCTGTTGCTAAATTAAGAGAAAAAAATTATAGAAATTATAGAAGAGAAAACAATTATAAATTATATAAAACTCAATAGATTCCTGTGAAAAAGAGCTTCAAATTTCGCAATTTGAAGAATACTTAATTGCCATTTTCTTAAAAACGGCTTCAAAAATTTCTATGAACATTTCTATTTTGGATGGAGGTTTCACTTTTCTTTAATATTCTTGAAGTCATATTTCGGTTGTACTATTAGGAAAGCAAAACGTTGAGAAAATGTCAAGAAATGCACTTTCGGTGACGATAGATGGCAGCTAACTAGAGAATGGAGCAAGACCTTAAAACCAGTCCACACCTAGAAATTAAAAAAAAATGCTACGAGAAAGTCTGTGCCATTCTGTAGTACCTCTAGTTTACCCGCAAAAATTGTGTAAGTCGTGTATATGGTTTCATTATTTCTGTACCTAGTGGCAGCACATGGTCTCCAGCAATACTGTGTCGGTGCGACTGTGGCAATATGCTCAAGGTGTTTCACGTACCATATTGCTACTGTTTCCCAGATAATACCTACTTGAAATTTGTTTCTAGTGCTTTGTGAGTACTATTTTTAGGCATTAATTAGTGCGGGTATTGTTCACAGGCGGACGGACGGTTGGACCCATAAAGACATTTTGAAGAAAAGCACTTTTTTGGTATGGGAAACCCTCAAAACGTATATTTCCTTCAAACAACACTGTATTGAAATGTTTCACCGTTACAACTTTCTTTGTAACTGCTTACATACATCCTAGAGCACAAGTTAAACAAAATAAAACCTAGAATTAGCGAATAACAACAGACATTATTAATTGTTAATTTATAATTAAATCCAGCCAGTATCGGTGACGTAGTAATGTACAGAATTGTTCACGTGCGCAGAGTTGAAGGCTCCGCTTTCGAGTAAAAGCGCAAGGCATGGGTGTTTTGTCCACGGCGCGGCGTTGGAGCGTAGAATACTTTTCATTCTCGTAATACAGCTGAGCACGAGTTCATCCATAACTGCTGTAATCATTTTACTGGTCAAAATTTCTATATAATGTATAAAAACTTCATAAGGCGAGAAAGTAAAAATAACACAGATATAATAGAAACACTGTAAACATCGTTGTTGGAAAATGATTTTCCTTTCGCGATTTGTTTTGAAAGTGTAAATACAATTAATCACTTCAATAACAAAATAATCTTATTTTTCTTACACTTATGACATTTTTAATAATAGTCATGTATAAAGCCCGGAAGTTTGTCAAAATCCCTTTTTATAACTGATACGATTTTATGACTTTTAACAATAGGAATCACTTAATTGAGTGGTTTTAGTAAATTTTCATTTCGCCTTTTTTGCCTATTTTAGCTTCTGATGCCTATTTTTGGCGTTTTGCCCTTTTTGTGCCTTTTTCTTCCATATTTATCGCCTTTTCTGCCTTTTCCGTTATTATTTTACCTTTTCCCCCTTCTGACCCCAATCTCAATCAAGTTGAAAACATGCCTGCTATCCTGGACAACATGAAGGCACAGTCGTGTATTGCTTTTCTGTGGACGCGGAGGCTCCTGTGTAAGATTGTGTTAAAAATCTAAAGGGGAAAGGAAGATGACACCAGTGAAGATGTTTGATACTTTTCATTGATGCTTCGCTCACGAGAAATCTCATACTATTTGTGTATGGCCTCGGATCCCCTTTTGAGAATAGAGTTGTCATGATTATTGCTTTCTCAGTTCCTTCTTGTTCTTTTTTCTTTTCTGGCGATTACACGAGTGCGATTAACGAAATCTGCAATTCCGTTTCCACTGCTACCATTTCAAAATTTAAAAGTGAGTACACAATAGCATTTCGTAGACACGGTCGCGAGTAAAATAAATTCGTAGTCGTCAACCGCATGGTCAAGTGCGATTAAGAATACAAAGTAGAAGTAGTTTCCTTCCACGTTAGTGCTAATGTAAATTTTGAATTTTGAATAAAAATGTGAATCATTTCATTATTAATTTTTTACACTAATTACTTTTAAATGGTGATTTTGTAAAGGGCCCTGTCTTTTGCCCCCTACTGTAGCCAGAATAAATGCCTTTTTTCATGCCCATTTTAGTAAAAATAAATGCCTTTTTTGCCTGCCTATTTTAGGTAAAATAAATGCCTGCACTTCCGGTCTGTAGTCATGTAATTTTATTCGAGCATTCTCATCTTCATTAAACTGATTTTTAGAATATCAAACGTGAGAATCTAGCATTTATTATGGTTATTTATCTAAATGCAGTTTGTTTCATCATGCTTGTTATTTTTATGATTATTTTAATACGGAAATGTTCACTACTAATATTTTATGGGATGTGACATTAACTATCGAAAACAACTGGAAGCATTACACCTTTTTGTTCTCAAAACAATGTACAACTCTAACACTCTTTCTTCGCAATCTTTATCGGGATTCAATTATTTCTCGTCGTAAACTTAATTAATCATCACATTGGTGAAACAATGTCTGATATGAGGTGATACATTAACTTCATCTGGTAGGCACTGAAAGGAATAAATTTGTTAAGCACCAATTAAATTGAAACGGCAATTATCAGTATTATACGACTTCATTAAACCTTCCATCGACGACTGCCGGACGGCTGTATTTTTACGGGCTTGGTTCTGCTTGAACTGCAGCACAGTGTATTCAAGTGTTTCTTGGCATTAAATCAAAGCGAATGTCTGGCAAAAGCATGACCTATTCGTTGGTTTAGTTCAAGGCTTTCCGCCGCCACTTCACCTGCCTACCGCGTCACCTCCTGGATTTACGACACTGCGATGCGGCCGCGGCGCGCGTGAGCTCTCCCTTGGACGCAAACCGACTCGTCATTGTCATAACACGAAGCACAAGGTTGGACGCACCACACACGCCTCGCGAGTAGCTCATTGATTGGTTAGTGATTCCGAACGCGTCAACTGCTAAGGTCATTAGTCTTGTAAGTGTAGTGCATGTTTTTGTATCGCGGGATGTGACGGTGATCATGGATAGTGAGATCCGGTGTCAACCTAAATGTCGGCTAGCGGAGTTTTCCCAAACAAGGTATCTCCCAGGTCCCGCCCCAGCTGGGACACGCTCCAAGATCCCGACCGGTCTCCCGGTATTTGTAGTAGTGTAGTGCATGTAAGGGGAGATGATAGGACGAGGAAGGGAAGGAAAGAACGTGTGCGGCCCGTGGCCCGTTTTTTAGGGTACTACTCTGACATTCGCCTAGTATTGATCGGAGAAACCACGGAAAACTACTACAGCAGCCTGCCGCTAGAATTATCCTCCAGACAGCGACTAAATTCACATTTATCAAGCTAGTGTCGAAAATACTGCCACCGTCGGGACTTGAACCCTAGAACCTCCCGGTCAGAGGCGCTGCAGTGACAGCGGTCAAATGAGCTTCCGACGGCCCTGGCGATACTTCCGGTACTCTAAGTATTCATATTTCTTGTAAACGAAGAATAGATGCCTTCAATAATCGAAGTACCGGAATAGGGGGCTGGGGCAGTGATTTAGCTTCAGTTGGTGTCACCCGGGTCAAAACTAATGGTATCCCCCCCCCCGCACACAAATTAAAAATTAAACTATTACTGAATAGTTTATACATTATTTAATAAAAATATAAGTATATTTGCACATGACATTTATTTTTATTAGATATTTACAGTATATTAGAATTACTATTCAATTATTCAGAATTAAAATATAATTTTTAAATAAATCATCTAAAACGAAGTATAACTAATTAACAAATGAATGTTTTTTGTATAAATATAATTTTGAGATAAATCATGAAAATTGTCGGCTCGGTAGCCGAGATCGCTAAGGCAGTAGTGTTGTTCGTCCTTTCACCCCTTATCATCCTCATATCGTTTCATCTTCCTAGTTACCATACCGTTAACACCAATAGTGGTCGCTAATGACCTAGATGTTGATGCGACCTTAAATAACCAATTAAAAAATAAATCATGAAAATTATATAATTCCAACTACAAAATTTTCTAATTGGTGTCGCCCCTAAACCGGGGCGGACCGCCCTCTTGACCTTCCCTACTAGGCCACTGGGCTAAGGGTGTCACTTTTTCAAATAGGCCTAAGAAAGTGACCGCGCGCGATCTCCCCTTCCTCTTCCTTATCGTAGTCTTATCCTTTACACACAGCCACCCCCCCCCCACACACACACACACGGGCTACACAACCACACGTCGGGAACAGTCGGGAGCTTAGAGCTTGTTCCGGTTGTATAGGTGTCTCGCTGCAGGGAGATGCCTGGTTAAGGAAAACTTCGCCAGCCGATGTCTATGTCCATTTCACCATTCAGCGGGGGAAGAACACTGCTCACTTCCCTTTAAAAAATGCACAACAGTTGTGGGACTTACGGGACGCGCTCGGAAACACGAAATAAAAAATCAACCAATCAATAATCGAGATGCCGCTGCTACCAATTATTTTGCCAAGCTGCTTCGAAGTACTAATCCAGTCGATATTAGAAGTATCGATGCTTCTGGTATTCGAAGTTCTTCGATATTTCCTATGAATATTCAAGTAATTGTTACTGATGATCCTTCAAATAATTTCTGCTTGACCCGCAATGAGAGAAATGTTGAAGAAAGCCGAATTAGACCTCCCCTAGTTTCTAATACCCTAATAGAAGAATTAATAGTGATTAATAAGATTAATAGTGGATTAATAATTAAGGTGAAATGTCAGTTTTCACTATTTCCGCTCGATCGCCTCAATTGTAATTATGTAAATGTAAATATTCAAGTAGTTAGGCCGAAGAACAGGCGTTACGGCCTGGGCCTCGTCAGTAATAAAGGCATTATTATCATTATCATTAATAATAATAATAATAATAATAATAATAATAATAATAATAATAATAGATTAATAGAACATGTTATATTATCATTCGAATGAATTAGTATTTTTAACTTTTAGTATAAAATGTTTTCTAGAAATCGTCACTCCTATATTTGCTTCCTTCTACTATTTAGCATTCTATTGATATTATTTTATGTTAAGATATACACGCGTTTTTGTAATCTCATCCACGGACGTTTGCTATTCGAAGACAATGGAAATGTCAAATAGTCATAGATTTAGGTCAGCGCGAGTATTCCGCGTCGCAGATTTGTGGAGAATGTTGACATCTTCTACCTTCCTTTTTGTATTAATCATTACCAGATTACCGAACAGGCTGAGTAGGCTGCAGCCTGGGGCACGCAATTTTTGAGGGCGAACGAATTTCAGCAGATTCAAAATTTCATAAAGCGAACTTTTGAATGTTTTTTTATAGAAAGGTTTCTTTTCATATTTGTAACAAAAGAAACTGTTAATTAGTCAAATATATATCCATTGATATATACGGATAAAATGAATACAAACATATTGTATATTTATTAAATCAATATCGCGGTGAGAATTATTTATATGTATAATAATTTACACGTACACAATATTTGCGTCGGTTACAAATATCGTACAATATTTTTTATTCAAAATATTATAAATAGCTTAAATGTTTTTAAAAAAGGAAATTTAAAGGGCGCTACAACATTTGACAGTCCAGGGCGCACATAAGTCAAAGTCAGGGCATTGGTATTAATCCCATCCAAAACAACGGTGGACAAGATTTCGTTGCCTCAGAAAAACGAAGAAGGAATTTCAATCGCGCCGAATATGACTCACAAGCAGTAAAAACTCGTATCGGAGATAGAATTATGAATCTCATAATATCACGTATACATTATCAGAGCATGTACTACCAAAACATGTTCAGACCCGCTTAAGGTACTCAGAAACAATTCAGGAAGAAACCACTATAAAACTAAACGGGCTATTTTATAAAATTTGTAAAAGTTCCATTTTCCGTTATTGTAAAATATATTGTAAAATATTCAAATTTAATGATATAATAATCATTTCAAAATAATATTTATTTCGAATTTCAAAATAATATTTATAAAATATTGAATAATACATGTTCTTATTCATAGAACCATTCTACCAAGTTTAAGGTCGAGGGGGATCTAGCCTCCCAGAACCTCCATGTTCTTCACAACGTTAATTGAAACTTGCGGTATATCTTGATACGCGTTCATTTTAGATTATGTTTAATCTATTTGAAAAATATGAATGAACAACCATGCAGATCAACGCGTTTTCAATAATAGTTATTTATGACTTGAGCGATTAAAGTGACATTTTATTTTACGAGAAGGCCATGATGCGGTACGAGGGTGGTATGTCGAGGAGGCCAGTCCTACGAAGGAAACAAAATCATTTTTACGACGTGTCCCATAGAAATTTTTTAGACAGCCTTACTGACTTTCCTTTTATTTTCATTCAATTACACAAATCACTTACCATTGTAGAAATCACGACCGTTAATAAGTAGTAGGATACAGGATCACGGGATCGGTCAATTAATGGATTACACTAGTTTGCCAACGTTTCGGAATATTTTATTCCATCATCAGGGCTTACTAATACATATACTGGTCAAACATGTGTCAAACCTGTGGAGGAACATTATGTTTGACCAGTATATGTATTAGTAAGCCCTGATGATGGAATAAAATATTCCGAAACGTTGGCAAACTAGTGTAATCCATTAATTGACCGATCCCGTGATCCTGTATCCTACTACAAATCACTTAATTGATATCATGTTACATGAAGATCAGTTGTAGCTGAAGAGACGAAAGTATTTTGTTTCATTGTTGCATTCACGGTTTTATCTGATATTTGAAAATCGTCTCGTTTTGAAAGTAGTAGTAAAAATTGCAATTTTAGCATGCTGTGCACGCCCTAAAAGTAGCCGCTTTCACTTGTGGCCGTCTAGCTCGTTATGACACGAGCGGTAAAAGCGGCATTTTATTTTCCGAGTAGCAAATTATTTATTTATTATAAATAAATAATTCCTAGAAGCAAATGTTGCGACCCGAAGCCGGTAATGGCGATTTTGCGCAATCATACGAGCAAAATAAAATCACTTTTACTACGTGTGTCTTATACTATTTTTTAAACAGACTTGCTGGCTTTCATTTTATTTTCATTCAGATATACAAATTACTTAAAGATACAATAAGGTCAGTAGTAGCTGATTCAGTTAGACGAAAGTATTTTGTCTTCCTTGTTGCGTTCGTAGATTCATCTGAACGCTTGAGCATGGTCCCACTTTTAACTCTAGTGATAAAAAGTGAACTTTCAGTAAGCTATGCATGCCCTGAAAGAATATCTTATAATAGTTGGCTGTCTAAATAATGTATTGTTGTACTGTTGTTGTGGGAAAACAATTGTCAATCCCCATGTAGTATTTTAGAATATGATTTATTAATAATAATTTAACGAATTATAAAAACAAGTGTTGTAGAAAATATTTTATAATAATTATAAAATGTGGTTTGTTAGTTTCATTTATTGAAACAGATAAACCATGGTGTAATGTTGTTTCTTAAAATTGTAATGTTTGAAAAAATAAAAGACTGGACAATTAAAATTTCTCATTACACTTTCCAGCAAAAGTCAATTTCAGCAAGCTACAACAGATTTTTGTTCTGTTCATGTTTTCCTTATGTGCTGTAACAAAAATATACAACAATTTTTCAATTGATACGAATTTTTTCATTATCCGACGATGAAAAAGGGAACGGCTTACACCTTAAATAAATGTATTTAATAAAAGCATAATTCACAATTCAAATATGGCAGAGAAATATTCCAATCAACTAAGGAAATCCTGCAAATTGTACAAGTACAAGTATTTGTATATTTCACGTTATTGAAAGCAATGAGTGACGGACATCATAGTAGTGTATATAAATACGTGAACGAAATTTGGATAAGAATGCCTTCGTAGAACTTATTCAGAAAATAATGAAAAAGATGTAGATTTAAATGGTTCTTTGGGCTCAAAATTTCAAAATGATCCATTTCTACAACAATCCAAGGAAAAGGATCCATTTAGGGGAGGTCTACCCGCCGCCAGCTAGAAACGTGTTTCTCTGACGTTCACGTATTGATTCTCCCCAAAGCAGCTCCAGCAACGCCTCATGCCGCGTAGGCGAAGGCACTCTCCGCCTTCACACGGGGCGAGGCCGGTCGCCCTTCTCCACCGCCGCCGGCGCCGCCGCCCCTGCCCTTCCAACAATGCGACCCTGCTGCATTCTCCTCGCGTCGCACCTCCTCCTCCACCCCCACCCCCACCCTCATCCCGTCTTTTCAAAATTCGGCTACTGACCTCGTCCCGACTTTCGTTTCCCGCTTTGAAGCTAGCTCCGTCCCGGCCGGCCCGTGGAGTATGGGGATGGGGGCGGGGGTTGGGGTGGGGGTGGGGGAAGGGCGCGATGCGGGGGCGTCCAGAGTGACGCTCTCTGCCAAGGCCGTGCCACCCTCCGTGCGTCTTCGAAATCTAGCCCGCCTCGCATGCTCCTTCCGCTAAGCTCTGTCTCTGCCCCAACAGCCATCCTCCCATTTTCCCTTATCGTCATCCCTCTTCATTTCCCTCCTCTTATCTTTTCGTTCCTCTTCGTCGATCTCCCTTTCTTTTTTCCCTTTTTCCTTGCCCTTCTCTTCCTTTCGCTTCCTCTCGCGTTTTCCTTTCTTCTCTTTCTTACTCTCTACCTTTCTCTTTCGCTTTTCTTTCTTTCCCGCTTTTCCTCTCTCCCTTCCTTCCTCTCTCTTGTGCTCTCCCTTCTCCTACCTACCTCACTCCTTTCCTCTCTTCTTCTCTTTCCCTCCCCCTCTCTCTTCCTCTCTTTCCCTCCCTACTCCTCACTCTTCCTCTGTCTCTCCCTTCCCCTCACTTTTCCTTTTTTCCTCTCGTTCCCTCTTTTCCTCTCTTTCCCTATTTTCCTCTCTTTCCCTCTCTTCCTCTCTTTCGCATTCTCTCTCTCTTTTCCCCTCCCTTCTCATCTCTCTTCCTTTTTTACCTCCCTTTCCCTTTCTCTTCCCATCCCTTCCCCTCTCATTCCATCCCATCCCCTGTCTTTCCCTCCCTTCTCCTCTATTTCCCTCTCTTCTTCTCTCTCGCTTCTTCTCCCTCCTTCTCCTTGTCCTCCCCTTGTTTCTCGTCCTTGATTCTTCTTCCTTTGTCCTTATTCTCCACCTCTCACCGCCCACCGCACCGCCTATGCTTTCTCTTCACGTTCCTCCGCCCTAGACGGCGCCCCCCCCCCCAGCGCCCTCCGTTACTTCCCCTCCCCCTTCCCCTCCCCCTTCCCCACTCCATGGGCCTCGCGCCTTTCTTCGGACGGAGCGGGGGTGTACACCGTAAATCTTCGCCTCATTCGCGGCACAGAGGGTTCGCGGTGGTAATATTTCTGTAGAAATATCGGGGGATTGCCCGCCGTAAACTTTACGACTGTTGACCCGTCATTATAAACGTGTAGCGGGCATGAGGAAGGGGGCGGGGCAAGGCAGCAGCAGGAGGAGGAGGCGGCGGGTCAGGGTGGAGGTGTCTGGGTGAAGACGCGGCACCTGTTGGAGCGTCGAGCACCGCGTGTGTCTGAGGCTCGAAGTCGGGACTGAGAGGCCGTGCACACAGCCGCCGCCGCCGCCGCCGCCGTCCTCGTCGGCATGGCAACGCCACTGCGCCCGGCGCCGCGCCGCGCCGTCGGCTCCCGTCTTGGCGACGGGCACCGCGGGCGGGGGTGGATGTGATGGCGACGGCGGTGACGGAGGCGGCGCAAGGGCTACGATCGATGCCCAGCAGGGGGCGCGGCCGCGTAGCCCCCGTCCCTTCGTCCCCCCTCGCCCCGTCCCGCCGGCGTCGTCCACGCCTCCGGGTCATTCGCGTCCGTGACCCGCCGCCGAGGGGCAGGCCAGGGCTTCAGCCAGCGCCCCGAGGAGGCGGACTGGAACCGAACCGCTGACCGATGCCCAACGGAAGCCTCGTCTCATTCCCTTCATCAATCAACAAAACATTGATTTAACGATCATGCAAGATCAAAAATATGTATATTTCAAGGGAGCGAAGAAATATTATTTGTAATTGTATTTATATGGAAATTAAATATAATAATTGTAATTATCGGGAGGCCAGAATAAAAGCACTAACGGATACACTAATCTTGTGCATACAAGTTTCCTAAATTCCATTGCAGCGTTTGGCGCAGAGGTACAGAGTGAAAAGAATGTGAATTTAAACATTACTAATAGCATCCACCTAAGATATTACACTCTTTCCTCTATGGTCACAGTTCAAAATTAAGAGAAAGTGAACTTGCTTAGTGAAACGTATTTTTCTAAAGTGATCATGTATCTGAATAGTATGACATACTGTATTTTTCCTCACTTCACATTGTTTATCTCATTTCACATTTCTTTGCTCAGCATTACATCTTAATAATTTGTATAATGTAAATGTTGGCCCATAAGGTTTGATTATACGTACAACACTAACGTTACCGCAGTTAGAGACCTCGTAATTGTTAAAACCGTTTTGGCTTAATTATTGCAACATATGCGGGACATTTCTATGACGATATTTATTTCATTTTTTAAAGAAATAAAAAAATTTGTATTAGAAATTGAAATTATCAGAATTAATAAATGCGTGGTTATGGATTAGGGTGATTTAGGAGGGTACAGTAATTCTCGGTTGTGTAAGGTGTAGTGGACTGGCGTGAATGTATATAACGTACTAATAAGTACAAATAATGCGTGAATAAAAAAGAAAATTTAATGAGAGGGAAAATGAAAAGAACGAACATTACTGAGTAATAAGAAGAGAACTTTATTCAATTTAGGTATGCAATTGGCACATAGAACTGTAGAATTTAACTAAACTAAAATTAAGTTCGTTTTTAGTTAGTTATTTAGACAATTCCTCCCTCTAGCTGCTTAAGCCGCTAAGCAGCGGCACATTGTTACAATTTACAAAAATAAGTTACCGCCTCCACACGGATACTCTGGAGGAGAAATAGAAAAAAAAGCCTGGCGTGAGCGAATTTGTGGGTCATGAAAAGCTGAGGTTCCATTACACAAATAATGTGGGCTGGTTCTAGTTAGGACAGAATGAAAATGGGTTGATAAACTTTTATCAATTTTTTATTCATATATTTGATACATTAGTACCTGGAAGAATTTACTCGCGATGGAGAAATTTATTTATATTATTTTAAGTTTGTGGATTGTTTTTGTAAGGTAAGTGTAAGTTGCACCGTGACATTTTAATTCCTACACCTCCTCCATCTTCTTCTGATCTGGATTCTGAATCGAGGAAACTTCACAAGTTTTGAGAAATAGTTTTCACTGTTTTTCTCTTAATTAATAAATGAAATGAAGGCGATATTCAATACCTCGTTTAGAAATCATATAAATATTCAACCTCCGTAAAAACTCTACAAAATCTCTAAGAATTTTCCATGAGTGGTATTTAGAGTGGCTAATTCGCGTAATAGGAAAATGTAACATGTAAAACAACAAAACGGAAAAAAAAGAAAATATGCAATTGAACTACCTTTCGTGGTATAGTCTAGTTCGGAGACAAACTATGATGTGGTGGTTAAACAGCTCGCGTTTCAAATCTGGGAACAGGGATTAAATATCGGTGATCCATTTGGAATTTGGAGCACAAATTGGGATCTTTGCAGGTTTTCTCGGGTTTCCCTTTTCCGCTGCCTCTTATTCCCCTCATGGTTCCACATAATTCAAATTTTTATCACGAATTCATGAAAATCAAGGGTACACTTCAAATATGGCAATAATGCTCGAAACTGGAATCATGATAAAATAGTATTTGTATTACACTATTTTTTATTATTTATATATTGAAATCACTTTGACAAAGAATATGAGAAAAAGATGACAAAATTATTTAAATTTTAAGTAATTTGAACAGAATTATTAATTAAATGTTTTTCTATAAAAAAAAGTAATGAAAGAAAAGAACGAGGGGCTGTAGTGAATGTGAAAGCATGATAGGTTAGAAGCTGCGTACAACTTACTAAAGAGAAACGATTTAGAGCTCGCACTGTGCCGAAAAGGCGAACATCAGAAATTGGATGGATAGCATTATAGCTAGAGGCAAGCAAGAAGTCGCCGTGTAAGAGGGTCACGTGTGATGAGTTGGCATTATGAAGTTTCGTTTTAAAACTTTTATTTAATAATTGAATTAAATTTACGAAGTAAATGAGGTTTGCGAAATAATGGGAAAGAATACATATTGTATTTCAGAAATTTTTAATTAGAAATTAGAAATCCAACTTTTTCATTGATTCCTCAAAATAAAATTTCTATCAGTCGAGACCAGTAATGAGCGGTGGATTTTCAGGTCCACTTCTTTAATGATATTAAAAATAAATCCCTGAAATATTTATTTATGATCTTGTATTTATTATTATTATTATTATTATTATTATTATTATTATAACTGATCTAGTCGCAATATTGATATTAATTTAGAAAAAGTGAGGTAGAAAGAAAAAAAGTTTCATCATAGAAAAAAAAGAGATTAACTCGTAGATTAAGATTCACCAATCATTCGAATGTATCCAACACTTATGAAATGCCCTTAAAAAAAGTTGAATCCTTCTTTCGCCTCACCAGGCATTTTGTGACGGGGTGAAATTGGAAGACACTGTGTAGTCGAGTAAAGCCTGCCAGCGTAGGGAGATACGAACATCTGTGGTTTGTGCGTGGCCCCGTCACCCCGCCATGCCATTTCAAATGTCGCGCTGTCGCTTCTCTTTTTTCCCTACTTTTTTTTTCCTGCCCGCTGCGGTTCGCGGGGCAAGGATGTATTTTGCGATGGCGTAGAAGGCAGCATGATGATGCAGGGGCAGTGTAGGCGGATTGCTTGCTTGTTTACAGCGTTGCGCCGATTTCGAAGGAACGCTGAAAGTTTTTAATCTGACATATGAAAACGTCGGCGGCAGACAAAGGCAACCCGTTACGAACAACGGGAGATTGAAAGCATTTGGAGAAACGTCCGATGCAGGAGTCGTTTATTATATAATAGACTTGTTTGTTTTTTCAAAGTCCACTGTAAAGTTGATTCGCATTGTAGGAATGATTTACTTTGTGTCTGGCTGATTAAATCCGGACTGTGTTTCACGAAGAAGAAACGTACGAAAGGGCTAACGCACATGGTATTAGTAAATAACTTTAATAAATTTAACATTCTTACCTAACGGTAATCACTGCTAAAAGTGAAAGATCGTTGACATGTTGAGAAACATGACCATGTAATACTCAACAATTGTGTTAATTATTGATTATATTTAAGCTACATTTCGTATAAAAGTAGTTGAAGGTGATCGCAAAAAAACTCTTGAAGGTGATCGCAAAAAAACTCTTATTGAGCATTTCTTTACTTAAGAGTTGTTTTTCGGAATTTTATAATATAATTGTAGTTAAATGTAATATAATTGTAGTAAAATTATGTCGCATGACGTAACGTACCAATCAACGTTTGCCCATGCAAACCCCCATGCCATTGCCATTGCCCCCATGAGTTGCCATTACTGGCAACTCATGAATCTGTGCAGTCTAGGAAAACCCCACCTTTCCGAGTTCACGGTTTTGTGGCTGGGCAGCTACCCACACGCTTCGCCGAGCCCGACGTAGCTTATCTGCGGCGATCTAACAGGAATCGAATTTTCTTCGTTTCACATAATTCTTCCGTTGTTAATAAAATAATTCTATATAATTTAAAGTTAACGCAGGGTAATGAAATGAAATACTATGTTAATGCAGGAATACTTTAATGCATTATTATGCATACATTCTCCCATAATACTGAAATGTCTACCAGCCTGCACTACGATGCACTAATTATATGCATCGCTGTGGTTCTTGCATGGCCACCCATCTAACAATAAGTGCTACCTGCTCCCTCGCTGAAGTAGTCCCACCAGACAGGAACTGTCATAAAGAAGGTACCGTCTGAAAGCACATGTGACCAAAAAGTTATTTTTTTCTTCAGATTCTCTTTGGAGATACCGGAACTTTACAACTACTTCAGTGTTGTGCTTTGTAGCGACTACTAGATTCAGCTACACGTTACGTGATTTTTAACATATGGCTCTAGGCTGACGCTTAGCGAGGGTATTAACGTGCTGAAGCTTCTTCCTAAATAAAAACTTTGCTTTATAGAGACTATTAGATTCAGCTACACGTTATGTGATTTTTATTTTCTCGCTATCACTTACGCAGTAGGGAAAACGTTATGTAACACTGCCGAAAAAAACGGCGAATTTTCGGCAAAAAAAACTCTTATTTACAGAACCCTGACAACGAAAAAGTGGATAAATCCAGTTGCAAAATTTAGAAACAAATCCTCTAACACGTGGACAGAATCCATGTTTTTTGGGTCTTTGATTCCGAAAAATCGAATGACAGCAAATCGTCACTCTCTGTCCGTCTGTCTGTGAACAACGCTAGCAGCTAAACTGTTCAGCCAATTTTCTCCAAAATTGATATTCCCCAATCGATCTGGCTTATGTTGCGGTCCCTTGAATTTGAAACTGGTATTTTAATTTTGGGGGTACTTTACATGAAGCCCCTAGGATATATTCAAAATTTTCAAAATAATGTCTCCATCGTTTTTGATTAAATTTTGGTGTTGGATAGTATGAAGGACGTTTAAGAGAATGGTGAAGGTCTCATTTTCGTTCATAACACTGATTTTTCGAAAATTGCGAAAGTTCAAATTTTTTTCGACATCTTCTTACAACTAAAATATTCAAGATAGAGATTTTTACCTTAATGAAATTTGTTCCTTAGATAAATTTTGAAATAAGGTCATGCACAATTTTTCTAAAATTTGAGTACTTTTACCATAATTTTGCGTGAGATTACGGACGAGAAAGTACGTGCTGTTTAGCACCACTAAACATATTGCTCTAGGCAGACGCATAGCAAGGGTATTAACGTGCTAAAGCTTCGTCCTAAATAAAAGCTTACCTAATATTTTGTGATCAGTTTACGATGATGTCTTTTGACGGTTTCAAATTCTGTATGAACTAATATTACAAATGCAGTTTAAAAGTATATCAGCGGGGGGTGGATTTTGATGACCAAAACATCGCCAAGAGTGATCAATAAAATGCTTTTAAAATGGTTTAATAATGCCCTAAAAGTAAAGAAAATGACATAAAAAAATTTATCAAAACCAGTTCACTTGAACAACTCAAGATGTTCGATATGTTACTCATGTAATCGAGCCTTCTTCCTTTCGTTCAAGTGAACTCGGCGTGCAAACGTTTGGTTTGGATTGTTCTTTACCAGGAAATCTCTGGATTTAGCTATCCCGAAATCGGTCGAATCGACAATGACTCTGATACACGGCGTTAGAGTCACTTTATATTACATACTCACAACGGGTGACAATTTCTGAGGGAAGAAATCGAATAGACTGCTTAAGAATTCTGTAGATAACATTTGTTACATCTCGAAAATATTATTTGACGGAGATACCGGGTCTTTATCGTTACTCGCTACCCATGTCTGGAAACACTACCTCTTATTTTGGCAATTTGGCAACGCGTGAAATACCTTCGGCATCCCTTTGACTTTTAGAAACCCCGGCCGCGTGCCCTCAGATTTCGGGCCGAGAGAATGTGTCTAATTTTAGTTGGAAGAGAGAGAAAGCACTTATTCAGTCCTTGTTACTCTTCAACGTATTTCAACCCTACTGAAAGCTACACTGAAAAGAGTAAACGTCTTTCTCTTGGTAAATGGTGGTCACTTTGAGCATTTACTCAAAGGTCAGTTTTTTGTCATTTTAAGGAAATATTTCATTATTTCTTATTGATTATTTTCAATAATTAATAATGTATTAATTTATATTTTATTGGTATTTATAATAATTGTTTTAAGATTTTCTTATTTGCTTAATATACAGATTCCATAATATTATTATCAACAACGATAATTATAATTATTATTATATATAATATAATGTATATTATATATATATATATATATATATATATAATGGGTACGTTGCTGTTAATAAATGATAAATCACTCATAACTTCCCTCCACATCTTCAGTATTACAGTTTTGATTCTTAAGTATGCTGAGACGTGATGTTTCCCCGCTCGTGCCTCAACTCACCCCACCCACTCAGTGCAGCGCGAAAAGATTTCGGCGTGTGAGCCGCGTACCTGCCCGCCTAAGCTCTTGAATGGGAAAAACACAAAATAGGAAAGTTGCTGCAGCTTATGACATGACGGTCGCCTCCGCCTCTGTTGTATCGACGGCCAGGCACGACTGTTTTGAAAGGTGGCAAAGACACGCGGTTTCCAAATTACCAAAACAAGAACACGTGCTCTCAGACATGGGTTTCGAGTAAAGCCAAAGACCTTGCACTGTTAAAATGATATTAAAATCGATGAAATCAGCGAAAAATGCTTTAAAAATGACGTGAAGAAGCAAAAGATGTCTTATTAGGCGAAATCGACGAAAAATGGGGGGGGGGGGAAATTGTTTAAAAATAGGTCATTTCCTTTTGTCATAACATTAATACCTACAATTGTCTACAATCAAAGACATTGTTTTAAAGCGAAAAGAAAAAAAACACATTTTATTAAAATCCGCTCCCTAGATATCACATACAAATATACGAGTACATCAAGCAGAGACTGATTCAGGTAGGTGTTGTTACGATACTAATAACTAAATTAACACTTTTACCAGCAAACTAAAACGGTTCGGGTAAAAGCAAATCGTAACCCGCGTACTTCTAAACAATATTCTTAATGAATGAAATTAATGTTTTTTTCATGCACCATTCGTTTTGTGAATGATTTTATTTTTTCAGTGTTTTACCAACGTATTTATATCCTGAAGAGTAAAACAAGTTTAAAACTATGTAGTTTTGGGGATGTGTGTTTTGAAGGTATATCAGTCAGTAGGTAGCGAAATGGCAAAGCTTAATACTAACTTACACTAACATTCTGTCATGGTTTCTATATATACACACCACCTTTTTCTCCCTTTCTTTACAAATACAAATAAAATTACTTTTATAGCATCTAAATCCCTGCCTTCCTAATACGGGTTGTGATATACCATTCCAATGAATTTATAGTCCGTGAGTTCGCGAAATCGATCCTATACAGGATATCGAGAATAATATTGCCATTACTTCAGGAATATGTATATATTTTAATTATTCCCTATCATTTAGGTTGTTGCTATGTAATAATAATAACTCCGTGGAATTTCAGTCATAAAACCGTATAAGAATATAGGCTTTGTTTATTCCTTGCTCTTGTTGACAAATAATATTAAGCGAATTCTACCTCACATATGATGTCAAAACACATATGATTACATAAAAAAACACATAAAATACCCTTTGCCAAATGAACTACAATCTAATATTTAACATCTTTGCTTCCCACATTCACACAATTAAATGTTACCAACATTCACTCTACCAGTTTGAATAATTTGAAAAATGGCCATGTCTTTTCTCTAGGATCTTAAAACTAACAATCTTGGCCTTGCTATAAATTTTTTGATGAATGGAAAACAAAAATATAATGTTTTTAAACTTCCCTTTTTGCTGCACGACGATTGGTTCCCACTGCTGTCCACATTCCACCATTTCAAATACGAAATCATAACATCCAGCAAAGAAAGTGCACGCTATGACTGTGTCTCACGTATTCATATGTCTATATGCTATTGTTCGCCAATGCAAATATTCAACGTCTTCAAATTAATTCCATAAAAAAATTAAAACTTCGAAACTAAAACGCGAAATTATATAAAATGTTCTCCACGGTATCACAGTCTCATCTCATGAAGTTTTTGATTCTACAGTCAAAATAACACGCGATGCGTTTATTACGGCAACTCAAGATCATTTCACAAAGTAAACATTCATAAAACAAAAATAACACGATGCGCTCGCCACGGCATCTCAATCACATCTCATCTAAAACAACATTGTTGTTCTTATCCACTATACCGCGTAATTTTAAACAAAAGAAAACTCTTCTCTGACTATACTACTGTTTCTTTACTTTTGACTACTATAGTACTACTTCTTGACTTTTTATATTATATTGTCTTTAATAGCCTTTTAGCGTTGCCATAAATTCCTAAATATATTCCAAGATATTTATAATATTCGTAACCCTTTTTTTTATACACTTGTTTTATTATTTGAACATATTATTTGTAATCGTTCTTCAGCTTCTCACGCTTGTGAGAACATTCGACTGTCTCATTTCTAATGTGGAAAATTAATTTATTATTCCGCAAATCTTTTTATTTAGGAAATACTATTTGGCTGCGACGTGTCATTCTTTCTAAATATGTCATTTTTATTTATTGCCATTCTCACAGTCTATTTCGGGCACAGTTCTTTAGAATATCAATAAATTTGAGAAAGTAACTTTCACTCATGCACTTTCACATGTTTTTGCTCTTGTTGACATATGAAAGTAATGTGTTTTTTACTCCTAACTCAACGTTTCTGTATTTACTTTGAACGCGTCTGAATATACCGTCACAATTCATTTATACCACTTGTAAAAAGAAATGTGCCTTGGATTATTCTTAGAGTTTGTTTCTACTATAACATGTTAATGGTTGTGAGTTTTCGTTTACTTTTCCTGCAATGAATACAGATGACGTCTTCGTTTGTTTTCATCTTCATTCTTAAACTTTTAATTGATGCACATTAGCGTTATTTGATGTTAAAATGGAAACGAATCATACGATTTGCACACTTTGCATTTGCTGGAAATGTAGTTTAAATGAACGATCATATGCGATTCAACAAATTAATTATTTCAGGTTTAGCTTATATTAATTATAATTCTCATGTCTGTTTAACATTTCACGTTTTCAGTGATTCATTCTGATCAGGTACACTGTGCTTAATGGCGAAAGTGTTACTGACCGGTTTATAAAAAAACTGCGATCTGTGGCTTAGAAAAACGTCGTGGGATGCGGTTGACTGATGAGAAATCAAAAGAAACGAGTTGTTCCCGCATTTCGATGTTTTAGCGAAGTATCTGGTGCATGTCTGAATGGATCGCGGCAAAATGTTGCACTTCCGCGCGGCTCAGCACAACTTTCCTGCAGCGTCCAACTTCCAGTGCGACCAACCGCAATTCCAATATTCTTAGCATCGGAAACCCAATTTCACACAGACTACACATTTTCGCACACCTGCGGTCGCGTTATTTTTTTTTATCAATTATGTTAAGGAACGAACAATCTAACTTCTTTCGAAAAAGAATGAAGTTTCAATTAGAGGTATAATCGTGTAGCGAAACCAAAAAGTATCAGTTTTTGAATGATTGTTTGGAAGTATTTTGCTTATTACGTTCGAAAAGTGAAAATTTTCGTAAAATATTTTTCCCCTCCACATTGCAGGAGAGAAGGCTGGAATGTATTAATTATTTTTCGCATGTGCAACCTTAAGCCACTACTTTGCAGTTTACGTAAGTAAAAGGAGTAAAGGGGTGGTGTTTCACAAATATTAAATTTAAAACTGTATTAAATATAGAGTTAAATCTAAAGTTACTATTAAAATGATGCTCATTGTAATATCTAAATTGATATTAAATGTTTTTAAAGTTAGAAGTTCATCATTAATTTTGTTATATTTTTTTCATAAGATATTTTTCTTGTTTTGTTCCATACGACAAAAACGCTTTACGTTCTCGCCATACTTCGTAAGAAGAGAAAGTATTTAATTGCGTGCTGCAAAAAGGCGATTTTTAGACAGAAAAACTCTTATTACCGGGCCCTTGTAACGAAAACATGGATGTATCTTGTTCCTATATGTAGTAAATTACTTACTCTAACACGTTGTATAGTGAGAATTGATGTTTTGTGGGACCTTAATACCGAAAAATAGATTGACGGGAAAACGTCCGTCCGTCCGTCCGTCCGTCCGTCCGTCCGTCCGTCCGTCCGTCCGTCCGTCCGTCCGTCCGTCCGTCCGTCCGTCCATCCGTCCGTCCGTCTGTGGTAAACTCTAGCACCTAAATCGTTCAACTGATTTTCTCCAAAAATGATATTCCCCGATCGATTTAAATTAATTCGAGACCCTCCGAGTTTGAAACGAATATTTAAGAAAAAAGAATACGTGGGTCCATTTTCGATAATATCCCTGATTTTTCGAAAAGTGCAAAAATTCAATTTTTTTTGTGTCTTCCAACAACTACTATTGAAGAGAAAGTTTTTTTCCTTAATGAAGTATATTTTTCAAATAAGGTCATGTTTATTTTTTTAACGAGTAGCTTTTGCGTAATATCTGATTGGAATTAATGCAATTTATTTATAATAATTCGTAAAAACCGCTTCAATTTTTTCCCATAGTAAGAACAAGGGACGCTTAAAAGAATGGCGCTGGTTTCATTTTCTCTTCTAAATTTTCGAAAATAGCAAGATTAGAAATAATGCGAGAAAGTATACGGCACTAGTTTATAATTTACTAGCTATTCATTCCCTAGCAGTACATGTCACTTCACTGAACAGTATCTTCACGTACGCCCTGACTTTAACATAGCTTAAAGCGTCAGTTACTCTCAAGTCACTTCTGAAGGATATACAGAATCCATACGTGAGAATAAAAAACTCAAATTACATTGCGGTTGCAAACAGCTTCAAATGAGAATGGTGGGTTTTTCATAAAGCACATCTGTCTTCACCTTTTGATTGCGTTGTCATATGCGAAGTCAAATCAACACGTGACTTGTGACACGTGACATCAAAACAATCACTCAATCTTTCATTATCTCCCAGGATATAGACTTTTAGATCACTGCAACTGGTCGCAAACAGTTCGTTAACGATACGCCGCTTGAAGAAGCATGAGAGTATCAATGCGAGATTTACTTGCTGGGGGTGCCTTTGGTGCAGATTTTTGTGGACGCATGAGATGCCAAATTTCAAAGACCGATAAGGACGTAAAAAATGTTGCTTCATATCAATTGGCGCACAATGTAACGCAGTAATGATGTCTTTCCCAATAGTGAATGACAGAAATATAATAAAATATGCTTCTTTGTTTATTCTAGTCACGCTACGGAGAAGGAAGAAAGTTATGTAATGCTGCACGAAAAAACAGCGAATTATGGCAGAAAACTCTATTTACGGGACCCTGGTATCGAAAAAGTGGATAAATCCAGTTGCTAAATCTAGAAAAAAATCCTCTAATGCGTTCTGTAGCCAGAATTCATGTTTGGTGGGTCCTTGATGCCGAAAAAACGAATGACGGTAAAACGTCTGTGTCTCTCTGTCTGTGAACAACGCTTGCGGCTAAACCGTTCAGCCGACTTTCTCCACAGTCGATATTCCCCGATCGATCTGTCTGATGTCGCGGCCCTTTACATTTGAAACCGATATTTTTTTTGGCGGGGGGGAATACGTTACGTTAAGCTCCGAAGATCTATTCAAAATTTTCAAAAAATTTGCTCCATCGTTTTTGATTAATTTTTTGTTGGATAGTGTGAAGGACGTTTAAGAGAATGGTGAGGGTTTCATGTTTGTTGAAAACTCTTATTTTAATTGTAATAGTTGAACATTTTGAATAGCAAAAATTGCAAAAGTTCAAAATATTTTCGACGTCCTCCTACAACTAAAATATTAAAGATAGAGATTTTTCCACAAATGAAACCTATTCCTCAAATATAGATTTTGAAATAAGATCATTTACAATTTTTCGAAAACTTGAGTACTGTTCGTGCAATTATACAGAATTTTGCAAATGTACGTACTATTTTAGCACCATTAGATTTTATAATAGTGATTTGCAGGTATACTGTTGTGCAAGATATTCTTAACATTCATGGTTTCTCAAGTATAAAGCTTTTCAACCTTCCAACTAGACACGTAATACATAGAGTGGATCATTTCATCGTTACATTTGCGTTTGGCTATTTCGTGTTTAAAATAATTTCCCGGCGTGTTGTCTTACAAAAGTTAGTTTCCCTTATATTGTATACTCGATGGAACGGATATTCAATGAATCTGTGTTTCGTAATTTTTGTCGTAGCATTGCATCCACTATCTTCTCGAAATATCAATTCCAAAATAGTGGATCGAAAAGTGCCCGATGCTTTGAAGTATTGCTCCGTAATTCGTCTGGTAATGATCTGAGAAATTAAAAAGAAAAAAACTTGCGGATTTGAGCAACTGTCCGCTAGAATTCTCCATAAGCATTGATGGTAATTCCATCAATGCTCATGGAGAATTCTAGCGGACCCAGCTACGTAGCTAGTCACTTGGGACTCGAACTTTAAGACCTCCCTCTCAACAATGCTTCACGTGGAACGGTATTGCCACTGAGATATCGCAGCCAATCAGAGAACCGACATTATTTACTATTATTATTATTATTATTATTATTATAGTTATTATTATTATTATAGTTATTATTATTATTATTATTATTATTATTATTATTATTATTATTTATAAAACGACGCATAATTCACTGCACAGATTGGATCGATTTTTAAATTAAGCCCTGTTAATAATGTCAGGAATTTCTCTTATGGCTTTGCTTTAATAAAACTTATTACTGTATCCACAGGTTTGGAGAGTGGCACAAGTCGATTGCGATCAAATTTCATACCCATTTTTCGTTCACATATATTTCCTTTCATCTGAAAACAATCCTTAGTGACCGGTTTTTGAAATACCTAATTTCAACGGACAACACAGCTCAGCTCAAGATGTACTCAGAATATAGACCGGCTCACTGTGACAGAAATGATATTCCGCGATCTAGTACTGATCGCCAGACATGTTTCATCCAGCACGGTACTAAAGAGTAGTAGGTCGGAGGCTGTCAGTAGCGTTGTCGACTCCACCCAGGCTGAGAAGAGGGCCGAGTCATACGGCCAAACCAACAGGGAAGCACACGTGGGAGATAAGTGAACAATTGAATCGCGCCAGACGTAGGGTCGCATACGGAGGCGGAGACTACCTCATCGCATTTTTTTTATTGATGTTTCATCATGAGTAGAGACCGGATTTTTATGTAATTACATTTTTTTTTCTTTCTACTTACCGTTCTCAAATTTGTGAACTGGGCGAATCGGCCACGTCCTAAAACAATATTCAGTTTTTTTGTCATATATTTTACATATTTGGTACTATAGTACATAGATTACATATTTTGGTATTTTCACCAAATGTTTCTTATTATATTTATTCGTTTTGATATATTATTTATTACGTATTACGATTTTCTTTTAGAAAACGAAATTTTTTTAAAAAAATCAGCATTTTTCCCCACATTATTACTATGTACTGTCTCCTCCGGGCGCCGAATGTGAAGACGCGTGATGTTCTCACAGCCCCGTGCGTCTGCTTCATTTATCTCAGAGGCGGAAAGTGTGCGTCAGGGACTGACCCGACTCATCTTTAGGTGTGAGAAGTATCACTCACGCCGCGGTTCGTGACCTTTAACCTTAATTTTGGAGAAACATTGGTGATCGCCGACGTTTAACATTGAATGAAAGTGCTACACTTTGCAGTGATGTTTGCTGGTCGTAGATATCGCTAGTTTGTACGATGTCCCCTATTGTGTCTAGTCTGGCTGCAAAACTACTGTCCTGAATAGCAATAGATGAAGCTTTTGTTGGGAAAGTTGCATGGTGCAAAGTGTGCATTAATTTATGCTCCCCAAATGATTTTTAACACGTTTGTATTATTTTTAAAATTTGTTTAGGACTTTTTTATGAATGTAATTTCGTATTATGTAAATGTGTTTTATAATAAGTTAATTTAATATTACATATTTTATCCGATTTTACATATTTATTACATATTCTTACTGTTTTAATTACATATTTATGTACTTATTTTGACGTTTCATACTACGTATATTGCCGGTCTCTAATCATGAGAGTTTGGGAGGATGATTTCCGTCCGCTGTAATACCCGCGGGTATTCTTTGAGTACATTGACATAAGAGTGTGAGTGTCTAGTTCACCTGTTAAGGCGGCTCTACACATTCGGCTTTCGCCGAGCAGCGAACAACTGCTCGCTTATTCCCGATCAGCTGATGTGCTCGACGATTGTTCGTTTCCTTTGATGAGGACGAAAGACCGACACGCTGGGGGTAGGGCAAGCACCGAATGTTCGTCGTTCGGCAAATTGCAATCAACCCAACCACATTATCCCCATTACTCGAGATTCGGCGAGCGGTCGCTCGCTGCACACCGAATACCGAATGTGTAGAGCCGCCTTTAGCCTCCACCCAAGCCTAGTGCGTGCTCACTGCGATTGAGTAAAATCCGTCAACCGGTGCTGAGGCTATTCTACCCCGCCCGCTGCGCAGACTTCCGTCGAAGGCTGAAGGGGCGTTGATGACTTCCCTCAGGCTGATAGGGGTGGGTCATACTGCCAATCCAACCGGGAAACACGCGCGGGAATAAGTGAATGGTTGAAACGCGATTGCAGACGGAGACTCCTCGTCACGTCATATATTCATATTTCGTTTATGTCGTATTCATGTTTGTTTCGGGATGTTGATCTCTCTCCGTCGGAATACCCTCGAGTACTGCCTGAATTCTTCGACATCAAAAAGAGCGGGAACTTCTCGTGTCTAGGGCAAGGGTGGGTCATACGGCCGAACCGACCGAGAAACATGCGTAGGAGATAAGTGAATGGTTGAAGCGCTGTTGCAAACGAAGGCAGAGACTAGCTCGTCGAGTTATATATTCATATTTCATTGGTGTTATATTATGAGAGTTCGGGATGTAGAACTTAGTCTGCCGGAATACCCTCAGGTATTGCCTGAGTACTTCGACATGGAAAAGAGCGGGAACTTCTCGAGTCTTGGGCATCTGTTAGCTTCCACCCAGGCCTAGTGCGTTCTTACTGCGGTCGAATAAAATCCGCGAGCCGAAACCTGGAGCTATTGGACCCCGCCCACTGCCCAGACGTCCGTCGGAGGCTGTCGGTGGCGTTTGCGACTCCACACAGGCCGCGAGTGGCGGGTCATACGGCTCGTCCGACGGGGAAACGGACACGTGGGCGGGCGGGCGGGCGGTTGAGCCTCGCCCGGAGGCGGGGGCGGGGGCGGCGAGCAGCAGCGCGTGACAGCTGCCCGCCCGCCGGCCGGCCGGCCACCGCCGCCGCCGCGATGCCGTGAATAATTAAGTCGGGCGACTGCCGCCGCCGCCGCTGCTGCGGCGGCGTCGCTGGTGGCGGCGGCGGCGCTGTTTTTCGCGAAGCGGGTGCGCACTGACCCAGTGGTTGGCAGCGAGCGGAGAGAGCCTGTGGCCGGGCCGCGGCGCCGCCTCCGCCACCGCCGCCGTCGACGGTGGTGGCAGCGGTTGCCGCGGTGCCAGGCGCCGCTCCGCCGCCGCCCCCGCCCCCGCCCCCGCCGCGTTCGCTCCCGCCCGCACAAAGCTGGGCTGCGCACAACAGCACTCGCTTCCCCTCCGCGCTCGCGCGCTCTGCACCCCCTCTTTCCCACCCCTCCGGCGCCCTGAGGGGGGGGCTACCTGCGTCGCCCCACAAAGCGGAGTACCTGCGCTGCGCGGCAGTAATTCTCTGGAGCTCCCCTCCGCCCCGGTATGCAGGAGGGCGGGCGGACACTCCCTCTCCCCCCCCCACCCGTTCCGTCCTGTGCACTCTGCGCACCCCTCGGTGGCGGCGGACGTGGGGGCGGCGGCGGCGGCGGTGCTGGCGGTAGCAGCACAGCCAGCCCGGGGCTGTAAACTTTCTAGAGCTCTCCGCGCGCCGCTAGTCCCCGCCACACCCCGCTGCGCTCGCCGCCCCCGCTGCGCTCCCGGCCCGCTCCCGCCCCGCCCCCTCGCTACCCGTGTACCCGCGCCAGCGCCGCGCAGCGAAATAGGGGGCACTCGCGCGAAAAATTTTAACGGAATGAAGCTGGCGTTGTTGGTTTTCCGCGCAGCGGCGTTGGGGAGACGGGGACGGTCCATGGTGATGACGGAGTTTGGTGGCAGCGACGATGGCTGCGGGGACGGTGCCAGAACGCAACGGATCGCTATGGGCTATCCCGTGACGTCGGTGTTGATGGATGTGGTAGATGTGGAGGTGTACCGCAAGGTCCAGGGTTCGGGCCGTGGGTGGGCGGTGGATGTGGGCGATGTTGGGGGCGGTCTCGCCATTGCACAAGGCACTTCTGTACCGCGTTCTGGTTCGCGACCCGCTACCCCCTCTTGTTGTTTTCTGAACTAATTTTTTGCCTCGCGTGTACAGTGAATCTGGCGACTTGGAATATTTTCGTTTTAGTAATGAAGTGTTGTGCAGCATTGGGATCGAAAGCGTTCTACGGTTATTATTGGCTTGCAAATCTCTGTTTTCCTATATCACTCTGCTACGTGGTGCATTCGCTGTTAATTATTTTTTGCATCCCAGTCACTACGTAAATAACTCTTGAATTATTTTTTTGAAACGTGTGTATCAGTGGTCATGGTAGATTTGTTTCCGGATGTATGATTTACATTGTACATTCCGGTCTTGTTATTGCTCTGTCAACATATTTACTTTTTACTTATCATTTCTTTCATCACTGCGTTTCAAAATACCTTTCAAGATTGAGGTACTAGTCGTTTTATTTTCGTTTTGTTTAGAAAT
Source organism: Teleogryllus occipitalis (assembly GCA_011170035.1). Lineage (NCBI taxonomy): Eukaryota > Metazoa > Arthropoda > Insecta > Orthoptera > Gryllidae > Teleogryllus > Teleogryllus occipitalis. Next base: position 65,835 of record BLKR01003536.1, on the reverse strand, counting down.
ATATTTTTGGAGCATATATGTATGTATTTGGTATTTTAGGGTCGAATTAATTCTACTTTTGCCAGCTAGCGCTGTTACCAGGTCTGGACCCTTTTTTTATTTACTATCCACGTCCAGGAGTAAGGGAGGCATGTAGCGAGCATGGCATATTCCCGGCACCGTACCTGTATCTTATTTGGCCTGCACGAGCTTTATCCTACGTCACACAGATATGGAAATTGAGACAAATTTGTATTAGATTGCTACAGCGCTAGCTTTGTGATCTGGGCTGTCCGGATCTGTAATATCATCTAGCGCAAGCTCTGTATTAGAATGCTACAGACGGCCGGGAATCGAACCTGGGACCGCTTCACAGAGAGCTAGCGTGCTGTACATGAGCATCCGGGGGGGGGGTAGTTTTCTGTTATACTACGATAAAAGTATGAAATCAAAGGAATGGAATGGAAATATGAACCCCACATATTCCACATATGCTTTGTCGTAATATTCTTTCGGGTAATGTAATATTGTGACATATTTTATTCTAGGTTTTGTCAAACAACAACACATTTTATGCTCTGCTATTGAACAGATTTGTTTTCCTATTTCCAGTAATCTTAGTTCTTCTTTCTCAAGAAGTCTTCAACAAAACAATACAAGGCCTTGTAGTTAGACCTTACTTCTACATATTTATTTATTAGTGTCGACATTGTTTTGCAGAGCTATTGGAATCTAATACAAATTGTTTTGCAAATAAAAAATTCATTGAAAGATTTATTTTTTCAAAGTTTCATAATATTCTTCATTTATACTACTAGTGATTTGATATGCCTAGAAAAAGGAAAGAAATGTATGTAAAGTCGAGTGTAATTACAGCGTGGTCAGCCCGGAAGATATCGTCCAAGGGGAATTCTCAGTGTAAGAATTCCTTAGAACGCCATTAAAATAGATACAATAATACATTAAAACTAGCTTTATACACGCTGACAAATTTAAAATGAAACTTTTCACATTTTGTAACTCAATCTATTTCATTCCGATCAGCTGGCACTGACTGACGTTAATGAGGGTGTAATATTTCACCGATATTCAGCTGATTCATTGTCAGAGGTGAATCACAGTTGGTTTTTGTTTCAAATCTTGCTAAATATGTCCAGGGATGTTATGATTCTTGTCTCGAGGTAGTATTTGCTCTTAATTCCAACTAACCCACACTTCGATATTATCGAGCTTCCTTTAGCTATCTGTGATTTGAAGTTTTTTATATGTGCACTTTTAAGATATTTCAAGATAAACGGTTAAGTACATTTTTATTAATTCCCTCTACAAACTTTTTATATTTAAGCATTTACGAAAATGAGACGAATCCTTTCAGTCTTTTTCACAACTGCATTTCCTTACAGAACCCGTACACAGTGCTGAAGAGAAGAAAACCTTTGAATGATTTTTAATTTTGTTTGTTTGTTGAGTGACACTGTAACTTGTAACATAATTAGATAGATATATAGAAATTTTATTGTACTACTTGGCAGATGATGCCCGGTGGAAGAATGCAGAAATACGGAAGTACGGTTACAATTACAAATAAAATAATAATGTATAAAAATCAATAAAAGAAACAAATTGTCTTTGTCATTTCCTAGATATGCAGATGGCATTTACATTCATATACTATAAATGAAAATACATATATACTAACATATAGATAAATAAACTTACATATTACACAAATATACATACATACAAACCTACACGCATAGATACACAGACAGACCAAGGAACTCTCGCATACACACCAACCTGCGCCGTCATGTCATTCAGAAATATGGTTTCAAGGTTAATGAGATGAGATATTGTGGAGCTATATAATCACTACTCACTGAACATAAAGTTACATAAACATATTTCTCAAAATGTAATTGAAGTGTTTTATATTTACCAAGATGTATGCATGTTAGTTCTAGTGACCTGCAGTAGGAAATCCTGCTAAATATCCACCATAACTTAACAACGTAAAAGTCACTTAATAATAATAATAATAATAATAATAATAATAATAATAATAATAATCGCTGATTTTTTTGACAAGATACGTCAGGCGATTGCTAGACATTGCGTTTTTATTCACTCACTAATCTTAGCAATTAAAACGCTCATTAATCTTTGAACTTAAAAAAATTTGTTAAGAAACATTGTCTTCTTTCAATAGATATTTTGCAACTCGCAACTCAAAACGACGAAGACAACAAATTTCATGGAATATAGTAGGTTTTGAAAACGACATAATGAACAAATGTCGGCAAATGAGAGTTCATTCTATTAATTTTTTTATTTATTATTAAAATTTAGTGCTTATGCGAGAATCGAAAACAACTTCTTAATAAACACAAGCAATACCACGTCTAAAGCCCGCTATCTTTCATTTAAAACGAAATTTACGAAATCTGTTGAATAGAAAGTTATATTTCCTTCCTAAGTGAGAACCCTTTATGTTTTAAATATATAGTATTAATGATAAAAATCTCTAATTATAATGCACGTTACAATGTTATGCCATCAGGATGCATTAGTCGTTCTTGTAATTGGTTTTTGACGTTAAATAAATAAAAACTTAGCGTAAAGTAAATAATAAATAATAGCTAAATCAATGGCTATATATACTACAAATAATGGTTATAATACTACAAATAATACAAATAATGGCTATCTATATCTATAAGCTCTCTACCATCTTTCAGTCAGTAGATAGCAAACATTCACTGGTCACCTACACAGGGAGAAGGAGGTCTTAAAAGCGAAAGACTCTTCCTCTCCAACACAGAAATAAGTACAGCGCTCAAGACTTCACACCTTAGAAGATGTGACATTATACTATGTTACAAACTCTTATCACAAAATACCAATGCTTTGTGTTGTAATAGTCAATGTTTAATTCTTTAACATTGTATAGCTAAAGGTAAAATGTCTTTTATTATGTACTTGTTAGCTGGAAAGAGTTTATCCTGTCCATACAAAGTTCAATGTATGCTTGAGGTGAAGAAAAACAATTTAAGTTTGTTGATTGTTCTGTCGAATTCACTGTGCTACAGGATCTGAGCTGCAGGATGTCCATGGTTTACGGATGGTACCGTAAAATTATAATTATAACTTACGAATTGTGTGTTTTGGATGCTAAGAGTAAGCCTCAACAATTTTATCTCAAAGTTAGTGAACACAGATAAAATAGTAAGTTAGATATTGAACTCTCAGTTGTGTGCATAAGAGACTCACCTCTATAGAACTGACTGCAAATAAATGGTATGTGTTATTTGGAAGAACTGCTTCGAATAACTTATTGAAGAAAGAAAATGTTCACTTTATATTTTGGCTGAGACAAGCAATGCGAATATTAAGTTATAGGTGATAGATTTATAGCTTCTGAAACGATGGAATGGAGTTATCTTGGAATATAATTCTAAGAGACGTAGGTAACAATTAATTTTTGAAAATTACCCATTTTGTAAATTTAGCTTTAATTTTAGTGACATAACAGAGTATGTGTCAACAATGTATTTTTCCTTCTGGGATGAGACCGCGATCCCCCTTCCTTCCTCCGCCTGTCTCATGAAGATACTTTCCTCAATTGATTGATGTTTACGTGCACATAACTTGTTATGGGCCTTTTAGCTTCGTAAATGTTTTTCTCTCCGGCTGCATCTAGAGATCTGAGGTGGATATACACGACGGTTTGCAGAGGATTTCGTCCGATATCTCATCATGCAGCGGATTTCGTCCGGCGGGGACAAGCTGTAAGCTGCTGACTGGTCTCCCGACGTGTGGTAGTGTGGTGTATGTAAGGGGGCGAGGATATGACAAGGAAGAGGAAGGAAATATCACGCGCGATTCATGGCCCATTTTAAGAGCATTGCTCCGACATTCGCTAGGTATTAATCCGAGAAACCGCGGAAAACTCGCCGTCAGAGCACCCAGCCACTAGAATTCTCCTCCAGACAGTTGCTAAGTTTGACTGAGCTGTCCAGCTAATGTTAAAAATCCGCCACCGACAGTAATACGAACTCTAGTACCTCCTGATCAGAGTCGTGCGAAGACAACGGTAATGCCCGATCTGATCTAAACTTCGCCAACAAACAATAAAGACACATGCTCTAGAATTGAAGTGCTCAATAGAACAAGGAACTATCCCACACTTTGTGTGAAATTGAGTTATTAGCATTATACAAAACTTCAAATATTATTCTTTTAGTGTTATATAAATTCAGTATGGACTTCTGTGCAAGTGTTTAAAAGTTAAAAAAATGTATTGAGTTATATGAGGTAAGTTCAGTTAAAATCCTAATTATCTCCAAGCTATGTCTATGTGGGGTAACCTCTTGTTCTACTGAGCCCTTCAATTGAAGGCACCCAAAGAAGTTGGGAATTCATAAAAAAGGATATTTTGAGTCCTGTGAAGTTGAAATAAAACAATGTTCAGTGTATGATTGTTTACTTCACTTCCTTACAAGTACTCGCAGTTTCGGGTGCATTACGGCGTTATCAGGAGATATTCAAAACACAAATTGCTATCATTTGTTGTGACAGTGTGTGATGGAGTATTTGTGTCTTCAATATTACTTGGTAAGGGCAAACCCAGAGCACCCAAAAGAGTACCTCTGCACTTGATATAAAGTGAAGTAAAAAATCATCAATAAATATTGTTTCGTTTGAACCCCTCAGTAATTTCCTCTTCGATAATAATCGGTTTCTCGTGATTTTCGAAAACCACTTCTTTCGATATACATGACAATTTTACCATTTTTACTCTCTTAACTGTATCAGAAAAGATGCCCAGTTTTAACCGATTTGGTTTATCGCGACTCGTATTCCCACCATCGCGCCCGTGGGCCAGCACCATCCTCATCCCTCACCGGGAGCCTATCCGTTGCTCGCCTTTGTCTGACCGAGGGCGTATCGTGACTGATTAATTATTTTGTGCGCGTTTGCACATAAGGTCGTTATTCCCGTGAGCGAAGGGGACGTTATATCTCGGGAGGTAGCGGTGTTCCTCCCCCTTGAACGTGAGATCCGGTGCCAACACACACGCCGACTTGCAAGGTTTCCCTCTCCAGATATCTCCTCCAGCATGGAACCACCCCAGTCAGGAGAAGCTCTAAGCTCCCGACTGGTCTCCCGGCATGTGTGGTAATGTAGTGCATGTTAGTGTGTGTATAAGGGGTGAGAATAGAACAAGGAGGAGGAAGGAAAGATCGCGCGTGGTCCGTGTCTGGTTTGTTAAGGTACTGCTCCGTCATTCGCCTGGTGTTGATCGGAGAAACCACAGAAAAACACCGCCGGTCTCTAGAATTCTCTTCCAGGCAGCGACTGAATTCGATCTAGCTGACAGGCTAGGGTCGAAAATCTTGCTACTGTCGGGTCTCGAACAGGCCACTCCCGGTCAGAGGAACATCAGTTGATGCACTGAGCCACCTCTCCTGGTGTGACCCTGCAGTGTGACAAGTTGTTGCCCCGAAGCATTTCAATCGGTTGAGAGCACGAGAGCATGCCACTATCTCTTCCATAGAGCACCATTTCCGGAACGTGGTTACGCGCGTGGATGTGCAGGAAACGGGAAACCTCAACTCGTAGCCCGAAGAAAATTTGGAGCCAACGGGTTTCGTCCGTCAGTTTTACCCGTGGTGTAGTGACTGCAGAGGCTAATGTTTGTTGGTATGATATGAATGAAACTGACATATATACCTAACATGTCATCGCCTTTCTGTAATTCTTTAGCAATGCAAAAACTTCCTTTGTTTAAGAGAGCATGATTTAAATTTCATTTTCATTTGCTTTACATTTATCGAGCTTCAGTATTATCGTCTTGCAAAAAAAAGCCCAATGTATTTTAAATTGAAAATATTGCACTTCGACGGTTCGCTGATGTCTTTGTAGTTGCCCCATTAATCCATAAAATAATATGCCGTTCTTTCCACCTGAAATAAGTATTCGTCACTTACCGGTAATTGGTGCAGTTCCAGTGGCACAGACTTATTCCACATAGGTGGAATTTCACCTTGAATGCCTAATATGTTGTTGTTATTTTTAGTTACATCAGTGTTCCAGAAAAGCGTTGATGTATCGACGCCTATTACTTTACAGAACAGAATAAATTGGACACAGCATGAAGTGCTATATCGTATTCGATATGATCTCACTTTTGAGTCTATGTGCCATGTGCGAACTCCTACGTTATGTTACAGTTATATCGACTAGCGATACTCCACCAGAATTATCGTGTTGAATTACGAGATTATATCGTGTACGATACACGATAATGGTCATGATAAAATGAATTTGTTCCAAACTGTGATGGCAATATGTGCTGCTAATGCTAGATTTGCAAGATGCATCATGGGATTGTGAGAAACGGACATCATGGGAATTTAGCGATAGCAGATCACACTGTCTCCACTGTTCGAGGTTACGTTTCTTTATCGTAGTCTTAGAACGAAATGTACTGCAAAAAACACTCCAAACGATGAAGGTTACATGGTTATGTCACAAATGTATGTATTGTTTTATGACAAGCTGTGCAAAATTTCTATTGTTGCAAATGAAAGAGGCACGAAGGTTACTGTTCCTGGGGAACCTACTACTGTGGGCCTGTTAAAATCATGAATCCTGAACGTGCGTGGTCTCCTTTAAGGAAAAGGCATGGGGATTGCAGATATGAGACCGGGAAGGGTAGAATAGCGGCCTTACGAGTTCTGGAGCTGCAGCTCCGACAGCGGAAGCCTTCGCCCTCAGCGCCGACGTCCCTGCCGCCGCCGCCGCCGCCGCCGCCGCCGCCGCCACCGCCGCCACCGCCGCCACCGCCGCCACCGCCGCCACCGCCGCCACCGCCGCCGCCGCGCCACCCCCAGTGCCAGAGCCCGAGAGGGAGAGCGGCGGCAGCGGCGACGGCGGCGGCGGCGGCGGCGACGGCGGCGGGGTTTAATCTCGCCGTTATTACGCTCGGCCAAGATTAACGGCAGGGCCGCCAACTGCTGAAATATTGCGCATTCTTGCGCCCGGTAGCTGCGGCGGTGGAGGCGGTGGCGGCGGCGGCGGCGGGTGCGCGCCCGGGGGCACTGCCGCGGGAGGGGGGAGGTTATGTAAGCTCCTCTAGCGCTCGCCACTGCCGCCCCCGCCGCCGCCGCCGCCTCCGCCGCACGGAGGTCGCTCCCGAAGAGATGGCGAGATACGGCGTATCGGAGGCGGATAGCAGCGGCGGTGGCGACGGTGGAGGAGGAGCGGGAGGAGGCGGAGAGAAGGTGACCTCGCCTTACGTAACAATGCGTTCTTTATCCCGGCCGCCCCGCGAACGCCGGATGTTCGGGAGCGGGCGGGAAGACCCGGCTGGAGAGCGACGGGACGGGTCGGGCAGACGCGCCGGGTTCCCGCCCAGGCCCACACTCGGGCTCAGGCTCCGGCTCAGGCCGGGCCGCGGGCCGGGCGGCCCCGCACTTCCGGTCGCCGCGTCCGGTCGCCGCTGGTTCTTCAGGTCCTCTTTATTCACCCTCCTGGAAATGACCCCCTGGGTTGCTTTCACGCTCCGCCTCCGTCGACGCCCCGCTGCATTTCGGATGCGCCGGCTCCAAGGTTACGCTCGCCTTCGGTCTCTCCCGCCCCTGGCTCGCCACCGCATTCGCGAATACTGCGATTTATTCGTAGCTGCGTGTGAAGTACATCAGCTGGTACGGTGTCCATCAACCGGAAGCTTGAACGCCACTATAATGTCGACACTAGTGACGTGTAAGGTCCCGATTGGAAGGCACCGGAACAGCTGATGAAATGTCACAGGCAGTACTGGAAAAATTGCAGTTTAGTGTTGATCGGAGCAGTGGCGGATTAAGCGAAGAGGGGGGTGGCTAAGTCCCCTCCCCTCCATAGGTCTAGAGAACAAAATTGAAATGAGAAAGGACAGGAAAAATAAAAATTAGTTTGTTACCTTCCTTTATTCATCCAAATTGATTCAAATATTTATGTTAGAATTATGTAATTATTTAAAGTATAATATTGTATAAACCGGACCAAGCGAAGTGTA